>WEKX01024229.1:10909-57449 GCA_013390025.1 Pitta sordida
TATATATATCATTCAAGTATTTCTAAATTTAATTCATGCTTCATCTTAATTGACCCAGGACAAGTTGATCAGTTTTTAGAGCTGTGAACCTATTCAATGTCTGTCACAAATGAATTACAAACTCTATTTTTGTTGATACATTTGTCAAAAAGTTTATCTGGCTTTCTTAGCATAACTTTAAGGCTAAACTCAACTCAAGAGGTTATCCTTCCCCTGTTCTTGGCGTTGGTTAGATTGCATCTCGAGTATTGTGTCCAATTCTGGGTCCCTCAGTTCAAGAAAGATGTTGAGGTGTTGAAACGAGTTCAGAGAAGGGCAACTAGGATGGTAAAGGGGCTGGAAGATAAGCCTTATGAGGAAAGGCTGAAGGAGCTGGATCTGTTTAACCTAGAAAAGAGAAGGCTCAGGGGTGACCTTATTGCTGTCTATAACTATCTAAAAGGAGATTGTAGTCAGGCACGGGCTGGTCTTTTCTCCTTGGTGACTGGACGAGAGGTCATAGTCTTAAGCTTCAGCAGGGGAAGTTTCGACTTGATAATAGGAAAGGTTTTTCACTGAAAGAGTGATCCGGATTTGGAATGTGCTGCCCACAGAGGTGGTTGAGTTGCCAACCCTAGATGTGTTCAAGGGTAGGCTGGACGAGGTGCTGAGTGATATGATCTAGATGTAGATGCTAGGCTTAGTTGGAATATAGGATGGACTAGATGATCTTTGAGGTCCTTTCCAGACTTATCTGTACTATGAATAGTGTGAATACCGTGAACTCAGTAAGAAAGTGACTGAGAGACTCGTAATTTGTTACAGGCATTGAATCAAGTTAATATGAATCAGTAAAAGTCAACAGCACAGGAAGATGTTCTCTGTATATTTCTGCTGCATCACATGAACATATATTGTAATGTTATTATATTTTTAATGACTCGTTCTATTACAATTTCATATCTGTTAATATTCTTTTAAGGGTTTGATTTCTTTGGCTGAAAGTGTGCACATTTGTATGAAGGTGTCTGAGCCACAGAAAAAGTGTTTTCACTCATATACAGTCCACCCTCCTGCACTTCGCACCCCCCATATTGTGGCTTCAGATCTTAGTGGCATGCAACTGCACATGCGAGACCAGAAATGCATGAATATTCAATTAGGCAGCATGAATATGCAACTCAACTCACACAGCCACTGCGGCAGCCCGGTCGCTTCCTCCTGACCCTGGGATGGTGGCGGCAGGGCCACTCGTCCCCTGTTGTCCCCCCATCACGGCAGCAGCAGGGCTGCTCTTCCCCCGTTCCCCCCTTGGCGCCATGCAGTGGCACCGCCGGTTTTCCTGGCCCCTCTGTGGCTGCCACTGCACCGGAGCCACTTCTCTCCTGCTCTCCTGGAGCCGCTGCCATGCAGTTATGAAAGATTTACACGCTCTCATGTCTCAGAGACTTTCTTGAGTGACATTCCAGGGGATACTCGTCTACCCCAAGTACGGAGAGACCAGGTCTACCCACCTCAAGAGACACCGGCACAGTGACCTGGGCAGCTCCTCGCACCTGTGTCCCTGGCTGAACCGCAGGGGGGTTTTGCCCAGCATGGGGTAGCTGCGGGTACTGGGAAGGGCCAACACAAACACTGATACACAGCAACACAGTGCCAAAATAGCGCCGGGGCCGCATATTAATGAGCTGCCATTCAATGCCGAAGTTGGGCTATGTGAGTCCCAATTAAGAGCGCGGGTGCACGATATAGGAGACTCGACTGTACTTAAATGCTTATATGTATACACATGCATGTTCATGCACATAAATAATTTCCTTTGATGAATTTTAAGAAATTTAAGCTATATGGAGCTTGGTTTTAATATAGTAACCTAATAGCTGATGGGAACTAGATAATTCTGTGAGAATTTGCATAACTTTTTTGTATTTGTCATAAAAAAAGACATTTATTTATACAGTATCAACCTCTTTCCCCAAACACCTAACATTAAGACCATATCAGATTATGTATTTCATTACTCAGTGTAAGATTACACCAATTTTTGAGCTGAAGCCCGACAAGCCTTAGTTTTAAGTGGTAATCGGCAGTAATGTATTGCTTCTACCTTAATGTCACTATTGGTGATCTAGTGATTAATTATCTGACTGCTGTGTAGTGCTCAAAATAATCTGAATGCATAGGGTAAATTAGTTGATCAGGAGAAAAGTCTGTCATGCAAATTCAGTTCTTACAGAACCTTCCTGTCACACTCATCAATGACAGCCTAAGTGGGTCACCAGAGTGGATGGCCCCTGTTAATTTATTTTCTCAGACATGCAATACATATTCATGATATCCTGCTGTTTGTCTGTCACCTCAAAGAAACTCTCCATCTCCTCCAAATTGTAATTAATGAAAATATGCACAGTTAAGCTTAGGGGCTTGGAAGAAGAGATACTGGTATCATGTTGAAGGGAGGTGCAAAGTATTGGTATCAGTAGTTGTTTGCTAATGTGGTAGGAAAAAAACATTACTTTTGCCTGATACACTGTTTCCTTTCTTCCAGACCACAGATGCAAAAGATTATGCATAAAAAAATAATTTAAAAGTGTATATATATATATATATATGTATACAGAATCATTATTCATGGAAGATCTTCTAGCCCATACTATTCTAATCTCAAGCAATTTTTTTCCAGATCATTACAATAAAAGATCTCTATTAAAGCTACCCACACACACACTCAGATTTTTCAAAATTCTACTTGCTAGGCTGAGCACTCTTTGATATGTATGTGTTTTTATCCAGATTTATCTATATTAACACCAGTCATTTCCTGTTATCATCACAGAGTTATATGATAAACCAAAAGACACATTGTGTATTTTCTTTTTATGTTATCTTACAGACCTAAACAAATATATCTCAAACTAGTGAAAAAACAGAGGTAAAAGTGCGCAAAAAAATGCACATTACTATGAGGGTAAAGGCAAAAGTAATGGGATAAATTGTATAGTTATATGATAAATTGCTAAACTATACTATGAATAAAATTCATCTCATGCTTCTTCAATTTATCACTTACCTCTGACTGTCTCATCTTTTTCCTGCTATTAATCTGTCTCTTCTAAGACTGGCTTGAATATTCAACACCTCTAAACAGCTTCAGACAACTGTCTGTTAAATAAGAAAAAAGAAAACCCTACAACCAGAGATGAGATTTTTCCATGTGGAGATTTTCCAGCACGTACACCTCAAAAATATCCAAAATTTGTAACTCTGAGTACTGGAAAAGTTGTTATCATTGTGTTACATTCTGTTGTGCCTTGGGTTATGTTCTTCCCTCTATGCTTATCAAAGTCATATGTTGAGTTTCAAAAATTATAGATAATTTCAGTGTAATAAAGTCTTTGTTTCAATTCTGTCTTTACTCCCTGTTAATGAATGACAACTGAGTTTATATTTACAAAAAAATTATATTTGCATTAATTTTGGATCATTTCTGATCAGAAAGAGGGGCATTAATATAGGAAAAAAATCAGAAGTAATAAAATTATAACAGTTCTAGGCTATTTAATAAATAGTTCTTCTCTTCTTTTGTTTTATGCAAGAATTTCATGAGAGTGAATTGGAAGGATTTTATTGCTGACCTGTCTGACTTACTTGTGGCTTTGTCACTCATAAATAATGTATTCAGCCTCAACTCATGCCACTGAAACATTTATACCACAACACATCATTGTGTATGTTATATAAATATTTATTATGATGAATTATTAAAATAAGCAATGAATATTTATTCCTCTTGCAGCATGAGGGCATGCATGTATGTATATTCTGTGTTTATATAAATGTGCACATACAAAAACATTTATTTAGATCTATAGGCATGGTTATACATGTGGACAGGTTCTCCCATATATATGTATATACATCCATTCATAGGCACATGCACATCTGTGCACATCTGGATGTCCACAGACAGTTGTGATTCTGGAAGGTTGTGAACATGCTCCTTATAGATGTGCATTATTTATAAATGGAAGCATCCGCATGAAAGGTGGAATTATGTATGTTTAATATTTTTTTATTATCTATGATTAATTCTGACAGGATCATGGCTTAGCTGCAACTATCATAACGAAGGCAGGGCAAAGGCCTCAACTGAACAGTATCCAAGCCACTGAGAATGTGACGTCTTTCACTGGCAAAGATTTACAACACAAGAGATTCTTTCAGCCCCTGTTTTCACATGTTTGTCCTCTTACAGCAAAATAAATAAATAAATAAATAAACAATTATATAGTTTTTGTGATACCCAAATTGTATTTAAAGGTACAATGTTACACTGTAGTTTAAATAGCTCTCCACAGCACGTCTGTTGAATGCTGCAGCCTTTCTGGGCATGTACATCTAATCATATCTGATTTCAGAGACTGTTGGCACATTTTAAAAAATTCACCAGGAAGTCACACGATGGCATAGAGAGAGAGAAGAGAGAGAAGGATATCTATGACCAGTGCTAGGGCAGCACAAATGAGGGAAAATACTTGGGAACCAGACATGAGGTGCATTTTCCAGGCTCTGAGAAACTTTTTATTGCACTCCAAGACAAAATATTCCAAAGCAGGATGCAGATTTTAAATATTAATAGGAAGGCATTGAGCTTCATAGACAGCCAGTTATTCCTCCATTTACTATGTACAAAGCAAAGGATTAACACCACTGGCAATATTTGTGTCAGGCCATACTGATTAATTTAATATTCTGATTGGATGAGCAGCAGAGCTTTAACGGCTGTTAACTTTCTGGCAAGCAGGGCTGAGAAGGTGATAATGAGATTAACATTTGGAGGGCCTGATTTGCCTTTGCACTGTATTTAATTACTACTTTGACACCAACTGGTATGGATTGTGCAGATATGCTGATAAATATCCATATTTGCTAAACTACATTATTGGCTTTAAAGAAATGTGTTAAATTCTGATATTTCAAAAACACTTTGCACCAGACATGAAAATTATGTAATCTCATGCTCAATTAATAGCATCTTAAAGAGGATATTTGGAGACAGCAGAATGCCTATGGAAGAAAGATATTGATCAGCAATGAAAGTTGTACTTAAAGGTTAGGAAATACAGTAATAATATAGGTTTCAAAAATTGACTCTAATGATCAAGCTCACTTAGATTTTGCAAGTGAAATTGAAAACAAGTCGTAAAAAGATTCTGAGATCTATGAGTAAAAGCAGAACATAGAGAAAAAGGAGACATTAATGCAATCAAGTCTCCATAAAGATTTTGACGTTTCTTTCTTCCTCTTAAAAAAACCCCATGGATTGGCTCACTCTTCAGGAAGAAGAGTCACGTTAAGTTATGTAAAGAAATGTAATTAAGAGCATAGTGTAAACAACATAGAAAAAAAAAAAGTTACCTATCCCTGAATCAACACATAGTTGCTGAACCTGGTTTCCTGAACAAGTGGAATGTGATATTGACCAGCCATGGATGAAAGGGAAAAGACAACAGATGAGGCTACCAAATAGGAGGGTATTTTTTTATTAATATGGTCTACAATCACTCTTGGGACTATACTTAAGGACTTTTGCAATAAGATTTGTAAAGGCAGGAAGATAACTTCTGCTGAATGAAAATTTGAATTTATACATTATTATTATTATACATTATTATTATTTGGTTTACTGTTATGGATCTAAATTCTTCTACATTTTTTTTCCCCCCATCCCAACTACTCTGACTTTGGGTGCTGTGCACCTTCTTCCCTCCCTTTCCCCATTGTTATCAGTTTTCACTGGCTGAGCAAAACATGTATTTAATTATCTTGACCTCCAAGAATGAAACTCAGGAGAGGCTTTCTTATAGATAGCTATTGTTCTGAACTTAACTTCAAGCTGAAACAGTCATAATGAAAAAGGTGAGCACACTGGGACTGTTAATACATACTGAGTGTCTCCTTCAGGACCATTCTTGTCTCAAGAGCAGATGTGTTGGAAAGCAGGAAACAGAATCTAATTGTCGTATATACAGAAGCCAATTTTGCTGTTCTACAACTGCAAATGCAATTTTCACACACTGTGTAAACTCATTTGTACTGTTAGTGCAGCAGAAAAGGCCTTACAATAAAGGAGAGCCAAGCTTTTTTCTTCAGGTACTGTTAGCTCTTTGTAATAACTAATTGATTTCCTTGCAGCCCTCTTTTGCTGATGAAGTAGGTAAAATCTAAATATCAAAGGTCAGGCTCACCAAAATATACCCTAGGATGATTTTCTTTCTGTTACAGAATCACAGAATATTCTCAGTTGGAAGGGAACCACAAGGATCATGTCGTCCAGTTACCAAGTGAATGCCCACACAGCAATCGAACCCACAGCCCCGGAGCCATGGACCCCATGCTCTGTCTATCTGAGACAATCTCAGGCTCGTGTCATTATCTTTTTTGAAATTTTCTTTTATTATATAACCTAACTCCCTATCCCTTCATCCCATTATCTAGACCGTGTCACTGAGCTCCTCATCCAGTCTTCTCTTAAAAACCTCCAGGGATGGTGACTCCACCATTTTCCTGGGCAGGCCATTCCACTGAGGGATCACTCTCTATGAAAAAGCTGTTCCTAACATCCAGTCTAAACCTCCCCTGGTGCAGCTTAAGGCCATGTCCTCTTGTTCTGGTGNTCCTAATGTTAAGATTGAACCTCCCCTGGCGTAGCTTGAGGCCGTGCCCTCTCGTTCTGGTGTCGTCAGCCTGGAAGAAGAGGTCCACACCCATCTGGCTGCAACCTCCCCGCAGGTAGTTCTCCATCCTGAACAACCCCAGTTCCCGCAGTCGCTCCCCACAGGGCTTTTTCTCCGGTGCTTTCACCTTCCTTGTCGCCCTTCTCTGGACCCTCTCAAGCAGTTCAACATCTTTCTTAAACTGAGGAGCCCAGAACTGCACACAGTACTCAAGATGTGGTCTGACCAGTGCTGAGTATAGGGGAAGAATAACTTCCCTAGTGCTACGGACCACACTGTTCCTGATACAGGCCAGGATGTCATTGGCCCTCTTAGCCACCTGGGCACACTGCTGGCTCATATTAGATTTTCTGTCAACGATTACTCCCAAATCCCTCTCCATTTCACCACTCTCAAGCCACTCATTCCCCAGCCGATAGCAATGCATGGGGTTGTTATGCTATTGATTATTTGTGTTATATTAAGCATGTTATTAATTTTAATCCCATATTTGTAATATTTTCCTCTCTCACAACATTGATTTGGGATCAGTGATATGAAATGACAAAACACATAGCTGGAGGACAAGCAATAGCTAGCAGTGCTGCTGCGAATTGGTGATGTGACAGACCATCCAGTTTCAGCTTTGTTACTGTTTCAGCTTTGATGTCAGCTTCACGGGAGCCATTTGACATAACTTCAAAGTTAAAACAGTCTAATGAGACAGAGCCCTGAACCAGCTAGAGGGTCTATTGAGTTTCTGTGACTAGATATGTAACACAGGAGGTTGTGCTAAATGCTTCAACAGCTTCATTCAGGAAATCCGCCATCATTCTGGCATGCAGGGAACACCGTGTGCCTACTGCATAACTCCAGCAAAAGGCCATAAATCTGATGCTTTTGGGATTCCTTAGATTTGCTGTGCATCTGTCATGGTTTTCATTTATACAAATGCAACTATGAATTTTTAATGTCCAAAAGGGTAGAGGATGTCTTAAATCTGAAGAAGATTAAGCCATCACTTCCCATCCTTCCTTCAAATTCCTTTCTAAATGACAAGGGCTCAATGATTCTTCAGCTGAAAATTTCTCAGGACCAAAAAGAGAAGTAAAATTCAGCAAGGCAATAATGGAATTAATAATCAATGACACTCAAAAATGTTCATCTACTTTTCTAGATCTTGAATTTTTGATTCAAGTCTATGGTCTATTCCTTTGCTTCAAGTCGATGGTGCATTCACAGGATATCTTAAACTAGTTAAAAAATAGACCTTGGGAAATATCCACAGTACAGTCTGAAAATGTTCAGACTTATGGCTCTTTGACACCATAATAGGAAAATTTTAGATGCTGTTTTGAACGACTTTGCTGACTGATCAGAGAGAGAAGCCTTTTTCTAGAGTCTCTTACTGAAATATCCAACACACATTGTAGAGAGATTTTCTGCTTTGTTGAGGAGACCAAGTAACTATTTGGTGAAGAAATGGTAAACATCATGACTCTGTTTAAACTTAGCAACCAAACTAAGCAATACTATAAAGAGCAGGATAAAAATGTTAATAATTTAAAGAAAACATTATGACTCAATAATACACAAAGAATGTGCAAATTTGTACATAAGCAACAGTGTTAATTTGTGCTGCAGTGTCTCTGTTGCAGATTTATATTCCTAAGGGTGTTTGCCAGTCACACCCTGGATATTACACATCTCTCTGTCCACTAAAGGCCTTTTTTATCCCCTCTGTTTGTTTACTTTGCTAATATTTGAAATGCAATCCAAGGCATCTTGCTTATTAAACTGGAGAGACTTCAAATTTGCTTTTGTACAATAGGAGCTAATTGTCTGAGACAATTTACATCCATCAGTGCAGTGTTTTACAGCTTTCAGACTCAGTGTAAAATGAATAAATAAGAGAGCTGAAATCATTATTCTCTTTTATTACTGGAGATGTGCTGGCTAACCTGAGAGCAATTTGAATGCTAGAGGGCCTTCAAACACTGGACATCTGTCAAGCTTTATCTGCAACCCCTAGTTCACAATCTGTGCCACTCAGTAGCCTTCTCTTTTTCTTATCCTGAATATTTCCTGGTGAAAACAAAAATTAGTTGTTTAACATGTGCGGGTTTTTTTATTTTCTTGTTTAAAGAGTTATTTAGAGACATCTCTAATTTTGCTTTTACTTAAGCCTGACTGAGACTTAATATTCATGCTGTTGGAGAGTGGTGATCTGATAATTTTTTATGAGAATTCTCAAATTTCATGCTATTTTAGTATCATTGTCAGAAAGAAATCAGAGAAAAAGAGACCGTCTGTCAATTGCCACTATTGATTTCCCTCAATCTTCCCAGAGGCTGTAGCTGCTTTACACAGAACTGCAAAGTTGTGCAAGGGAAAGAACAAATGGAAAATTGATGGGGATGAGAGAAACAAAAAGGGTCAGCAGAGAAGAAGTATACATCTAAGAGGGAAGCCATGAAAAATAACTATGAGGGACAGAGAAACTTAGCAAGAGGGGAAGCAATGTTTAAGGTGTATGAGGAAAATAAGGCTGCCAAATAGATAGACAGGAAAGAAGAAAAAACTAGAGAGAGAGAGAGAGAGTTTATAAGTAAGAATTTCGAAATACTTGTTGAAAACTAAGGGGAAAAAGGAGTCCTGGAGAAAGGAAACTATAATTTGGAATAGAATAGGAAACATACGAAGAAATTATGTAGCTAAGAGGGGGGCATCATAAAAATGATGATTTTATAAGAGAGGCTACAGATCAAGACAGATGAAGAAAAGTTCAGTTAAGGAGAAGAATGTTGTTGATTACATGAAAAAAAAAAAATCAGATTTTTCATTTGGAAGAACACGAACTATACAATATACTGAAAAAACCCTACCCCACAACTGCATTATGGTCACTTCTGTAATACAGTTATACCTCCTCCATCACGAAGAAAGGGACAGGCGACAGNAGGAGAAGTCGCGATATAGGGAGGATTCACTGTATTTAGTTGGCATCAGATATTCCACAGCAGACATACTCATGTGATATTCTCCTTATTTCTACTTCCTTTCTCCAAGGAAATAGATACCTCTATATTGGAAGATATTCAGACAGCGATTGCCCCTTGTGTATCCAACACCTCTAGGTCTCTAACTGCAGAGCTCAGAGAAGGAACTAACAACCAGGAATGACCTGGTGCCAGAGGAAGCTTTCGTCCAGTGCCACAAAAGATAAAAACTTGCTCATGTCTATGTGACATACTGGATTCAAATCTCACTGAATTATATAAATTTTTACTGGGTCAGAAGAAATCATGTGTGTGTTGAGGGAAGGGCCAGGCCTGCAGCCACATGGTATCTTTCTGCCTTTATTGCATTTTATTCTTGTAAAAACTTTTGCCAAAATGTTTATTTTCTTGCTTAATTAAAAGTAATTCCCTTGGGAAAATGTGTTATCATTTTATCTTTCTGCTATCTCAAGGCATCAACAAATGAAAGTCTATGTAAAACTTCGATTGAATGAAACATTTTGGAGCCTTAAATAAAAGTAATACTCCTAGCTAAGCATGTAGGTACTATACTGGAGTTTTTCAGTCCAATACCAGACAGCTCACATAAATCCTCATATTCTATGCCGAAATTCTGGATAATTTTACTGTAAAGATCACTTACTCATTGACTGAATTGTGTCTGGCTTTCAGTGTCATTTAGCAAGAAGACTGTATTGTCTTCTTATTACTCTCCTATAAGGTACACACGTTACAATGTATTTTCCTAATAATAATACACATGATTTTATCATTCCCCCTTCTATTAGTTCCTACCTAAAATAAACCATCTCATTCATTTTACGCATGCTATGAATTTTTTTGCGCAGCTTCACTAATTCTTGCTGCCCATCCCTAAATTACATCTTATACTTTTCTGTTTTGACTAGGATTGAATGCGGTAGAGCTGAATGAGCTACTACCAAGATAGTTGTGATACTATTTACAGATATCAAGTATTCCTTTTAAAGTATTCAAGTTAACTACTTGGAGAATCCGTGGTGCAAATGTCCACAGATAATAGGGCCAGGCACAGGTTCCTGCCAAACACCAGGTTTCAAACACAGGTTATTTTTAACACGATACCATATACATATTTTATTCCTCTATGTGGTAAAGTTTGCCTATGTTCATTAGTAATAAATTTTAGAAAATTCAACAAATTTGTGAAACTGAATTTTCTTTAGGAAATTCAAACTTCTATAAAATTTAAAATTAAAAATGAAATTATATTGAGTTAGAAATCCCTATATCTGCTTAGTCTTATAACAGTAAAAATCTTATTTGCTTTGTCTTAAATATACTTCGAAAGCAAACTTCTCCCCAAAACTACAAGGTGCTTTACAATGTAATAACTATGTTGATATGGAAAGAATTGAATATTATACTTGTTCTTAAGGAACTCTAATTGGATCCTTTTTAATTAGCATGTACATTTATGAGGTTTTACATCTTATTGCTTGCTTGTTGGTTCTAGGACTGTCATAGTTTTGGTGCCTTGTGGTTTGCCCTCATATTTCTATGATTTTAGTTTGGCTATATGTATCAGGGGATGTAGTAATTGATGGATTCTATCAATGTAAGGTTATAAGGCTGTTTCTTTCTCTTTTGGACCTGGAAATTCTCACTAAAGAGTTGCACCTTTTCTTTCACCTCCACCAACTTTGTTTGAAAGATTTTTGTTTCCCTTATTATAGACATCAGTTTAACCCCAGTCAGTATCTCGGCCCCACACAGCTCCTTACTTACCTACCACTCATGGGATAGGAGAGAGAATCAGAAGAGTGAAAGCAAGAAAACCTCTTGTTAGAAATAAAGGCAGTTTAACAGGTGAAGAACAAGCTTCATGCACAAGCAAAGCAGAACATGGAATTTTATCCCTTTCCACTGGCAGGCAGAGATTCAGCCTAACATTACATCACACGAAATATCTCTTGGGTCATTTAGGGTCTATCTTGGCTATGTGCCCTCCCAAATCCTTGTGTACCACTAGCCTCTTTGCTGGGGATGGTGTATAAGAAACAGAAAAGATCTTGACTCTGTATGAACTCTGCTCAGCAATAACAAACTGAACTACAAAAACAGTTTCCAGCACAAATGTAAAATGCAGCTCCATACCTGCTACTATGAAGCTGATTAACTCTATCCCAGGCAAAACCAGCACAAGGTAATTATCAATAGTACAATTGGGTCTCCTATATCGCAGACCCGCAGTCTTAATCAGGCTCCGTGATGCCCTACTTCCGCGTTGAATGGCAGCTCATTAATATGCAAATTTGCCCCACACCCTCACGTGGCCACCTGGCGCTATTTGGGCACTGTGTTGCTGTGTATCGATGTTTGTGTCAGCCCTTCCCAGAGCCCACAGCCACCCCACGCTGGGAAAAACAATTTTTCGGCTCAGCCAGGGACATGGGTGTGGGGTGCTGCTCGTGCTGCTGTCCTGGTGTCTCTCGGGGTGAGTAGACCTGGTCTCTCCATACTCAAGATAGACAAGTGTCTCCTGGAGAGTCACTCAAGAAAGTCTCAGATACCTGAGAGTGTGTAAATCATTCATAATTGCACAGCAGCAGCTGAGGGGGAGCAGCCCCACCACGGCCGGAAGGGAGGAGCGGCTCCGCCGCCGCCGTAGTGGGAAAGCAGCGGCCCCCGTCACTGCACCGGGGCAAGTGGAGGGGCCACTGTGTTCCTGGGCCAGGGCAAGCGCCGGGGCCATTATGTTCTGGGGCAAGCAGCAGGGCCGCCACGTTCTGGGGCAAGTGGCGGGGCTGCCTTGTTCCAGGGTCGGGGCAAGCGGCGGTGCTGCTGCCGACACTGCCGTTCCGGGGCTGGGAGGAAGCAGCGGTGCCACCGCGGCGGCTGTGCAGCATATTCATGACTACCTAATTGACTATTCACGCTTGCCAAGTTGTGCATGCACAGTTGCAAAAAGGGTCTCCTTCATCGCTAAAAAATCATGCCACTAAGATCTGAAGCCACAATATGGGGGGCGCAAAGTGCAAGAGGGCCAACTGTAATGCATACAGAGCCTAACTCACACGAGTGTCTCATGTTTTCTAGATTTGTAAACTGTACCAAGAAAGTTTCCTGGTGCTGTTAATTCATGGTCTGGAGGTGTGGAGATGATAGAGAAGTCACTGACTCTGTTTGGACTGAAGCCACCTAATGTTACCCCAGGTAATTTTGCTCTGCAGTTTGGACTTATTTCATGATGAGAGTCTGTATACTGCTACTGTGTTCTGAAGGGTGGAAGAAGGTAGCGGTATGGCTGCACTATGTGTCATCTAGTTGGCTGTAGCACTTGTAAACTGATATTGAACTCCTAAGTACGTATATTACACCTGCAAGTATAGACATAGATTGCGCACTGGCTGATACACGACACAAGGCAATAAGCAGTTTTTTCTAAAAGAGATTGTTCTGAAAAGTGAAGAAAGAAGTAATATCTCCTTATAACTAACAAGGAACTGTGAGATGAGTGACTGTCATGTTTTGAAAACCAGCTAGTGCATCAAAATTAATCACCTGATCTTTTACAGAGCTGAACTTACTGGATGTATAACTCCTCTCAAAGCTCATTAGTAAATATCAAAAGAAATGGAATAGAGAAAGAAAAAACATTGGATTTTGGATAATCTTGAAATTAAACAGCCTTGTTTTGGTGGGAATAGAGTTGCTTTGAAAATATATCCCTAATTTTTTAATAATAAATCCCTTATTTCCACAATAAACCATCAACGGAATTGGGAACACAGTCCTGTTTCCTGGATCCCACAGATGTACTGCTGACCCTTGCAAACAGTCTAACCTATGATGTGGAGGGTCCGTATGACCCAGATTATTTACTTCTAAAAATATGGCCTACATATACAGTGATCCTCCGTTACTCGCAGGCTGTTGGGTCTGGTCCGCCTCATGTGAGTCATGAAATCTGCAAAGATAGCGAACCCACTACGTAGGCAAGTACCCTAACCACGCCGCCTCCCCTAATAAGGCTTGGAGGATGGTCCTGAGAGCGGGGCTTGTTTCAGATGTCTGGCTGTGCTCCACCGGGGAGGGGGGCGAGTGCCGGGGCAGGGGGCGAGAGGTAGGTGCTGGTGCCACGGCAGCGGGGAGTCCCAGCGCCATGGCAGCAGGGAGTCCTGGCACCGTGTCAGTGATGAGTCCTGGTGTAGCGGAGGATCACTGTATATGTTTTAGCATATTACAGTTAATGTGACATAAGATTTAATTAACGGTATCTAAAATGCTCTGAGAGTTTTCAATATTCAGAAAAGCTAGATGCTGCTTTAGTGACCTATGCAAAGCATGGAAGAGAGATGACTGACTAATAGTAATCTCTTTTTGAGAAATTATGTGTCAGGTCCAGTAGAAAGTAAATGATCCTCTGAGGTTGTACATCAATTAGACACATATAATAATTGTGCAGGGATAAGGATTTGTGAATTATTTTAAAAATAATCAGGAAGTCTTCAAAACCTGTACAATAATAGATTAGATTGTCAGTGTGCACTGAGAAAAGTAAGAACTCATATCCTCAGGTTATGATCTGACTTTAGTGGATCTGCAGAATAACAGTATCTGAAGGTCTGGCCCTTTAGCTAAATATGTGCATGGGGAGGTTTCAGCATCAGACACCAGGAATTATAAAGCCTTTTTTAAGTAATGATCAGGAAGAGATGCTTGAAGAAAGAGTATAAAATCAAGGTAAATGTAGTTTCCTTTCACTTTATTGCAAATAGAGTGCTACATCTTAAAATGGATGCTGCTATAAGATTACTAGGGGTCAAGGAAATGAGATCTCTCTGCTTGGATGTACCATACAACAAAATTTTATAATCCTGTTAGAATTTAACTGTGCAATTCACTTCTGGTCCTCCACTGGTCCACATTGAGTAAAGCTTAGCTTATTTCTATCTGCGAGGTTGGAATGAACAGTCTAGTTCCCTCTAAAATTAATTCTATATTTATATTAGTGTGTTGAGTTTTCTGTGGCCAGATTTTGGCAGCAGGGAGGCTGTAGGGGAGGCTTCTTCAAGAAGCTGCTGGAAGCTTCCCCCACGTTCATCAAAGCCAATGCCAGGCAGCTCCATGTCAGACCCACCACTGGCCAAGGCTGAGGCAATCAGGAGTTATAGTAACACCTCTGTAATAACATATTAAAGAATATGTAGACCACTTTGGAGCTGCTGTGCCCCTGTAGCCCATAGAGGACCACAGGGGAGAAGAGATTCACCTGAAGGCCTTGGATGGGCCCACGCCAGAGCAGGTGGATGCAGGAGGCAGGCTGTGATCCCATGGAAGGTCCATGTTTGAGCAGGGTCCTGGCTGGGACCTGCAGTCCACGGGGAGAGGAGCCCATGCTGGAGTAGAATTTCCTGGTACAACCTGTGGCCTGTGAGGGACCCACTCTGGAGCAGCTGAGCCTGAAGAACTAGTCAGCATTGATTTCGGAGAGGCAGACCTTGCCTGACCAACCTAATCTCCTTTTATGATCTGGTGACTCACCTGGTTGATGATAAAAAGGCCATGGATGTTGTGTACTTGGACGTCAGCAAAGTCTTTGACACAGTTTCCAATAACAAGATTCAGGAGAAACTCTTAGAGCATGGACTGGACAGAAGCATTTTATGTTGGGTTAGGAACTGGTTGGATGCATGAGCTCAGAGTGTTGGTGAATGGAGCCACATCCAGCAGGCAGCCAGTCACCTGTGGAGTCCCACAGGGGTCAGTGTTAGGCCCGGCACTGTTCAACATCTTCATTGACAATATGGACGAGGGAAATGAATCCATCATCAGCAAGTTTGCAGGTGATACCAAGCTGGGGGCAAATGTCTAACTGCTGGAGGGTAGGAGAGCCCTTCAGAGGGACCTTGACAGGCTAGAGAGATGGGCAGACTCCAACAGTAAGAGATTTAACAAGTCTAAGTGCTGGGTTCTTCACTTTGGACATAACAACCCCATGCATTGCTATNGACCTGTGAACTGCACCCCGTGGAGAGGTGGCCCATATGGCAGCAGTGTGTGGAAAACTGTTGCCCGTGGGATTGACTCACACTGGAGAAGTTAATGAAGGATTGTCTCCTGTGGGAGGGTTTGACACTGGAAAAGTTTGTGAGGGACTGTCTCCCATAGGACGGATCACACAGGAAGCAGGGGATTTGACAGAAAACCATGACTAACCATAACTCCCATTTCCCGTCTTCCTGCACTGCTGGGGAAGAGGAGGTAGAATGTAGAAGGAGGGGAGTGGAGGGAAAGGTTTCGTAGAGATTTATTTTACTTTTCTTTCTTAAGCTCTGATCCAGTTAGTAATAAATTCAATTAATATCCCCACTTGGAATTTGTTTTGCCCGTGACCGTGATCAGCAAGGAATCTCTTATGGTCCTTATCTCAACTTTGTTGTATTTTCCCTCCTTTGCCTATTTACAGAGGAGAGTGAGAACATGGCTTTTGTGGGTACTTGGCACCCAGCCAGGGTCAAATTACAATTTCTGAAAATATTTTATCTAGACTGCTTCCAACATTACCCAGTATGGAAAATACCATACAATTTTTGGCTCCCTTCACCTTACACAGTCTTCTGGAACTCTACCAGCATTAAAAATTTCCAAATATTCTCATGTTATAAACTGGAGCATGTCACACATGTTTCATGTTATAAAGAGAGTAAAAGTGAAAAGGAAAGTGACGTCAGCAGCATCTCTAATCCTCTGCATTTGTATCCAATGTAGGAATGTGTCTCAGTTCTCCTTCTAATTACTTTTAGGGGAAGAATATCAAGATTACATCTAGGAAAATACTAAGAGACTACCTTAATACTGGATTCTTAGGCTGCTTGGGTTAGGATGGTATCTTTTTATTATCCTTTATTGTATAGATTGGTCTTTTGGTGATATCTAAAGCTGGGGATTAAAGGTCTGGTGTCTACTGATTGGAGACCAAATCTATAGATGGATTTTTTGAGGTTCAAGGAGTTAGACAGGGAGATGGTGCTAAAAATTTATTAGACTGTCTTTTTGTATAGAGATTAGCCATTATAATAAAAAATTCCTGGTTGGACTAGAGTTTGAGAACACAACCTCGAATTATCTAATTCATTACTGGACTCTCTAAGTTCCAAAAATTAGATAGAAAGGGATATTCAGAACTTCTAAAACCTTCTGATTTCCTGTAATCGCTTGTTAACTTTTACAGGTACCAGGGTAAGAGAGTGGATGAATGTAGCTGAGAATCAAAGTTTCTTTTTGTTCAGGTTTTTTCTTGATTTTTTTTTTGGTTGGCTGCTTGGTTGGTTGGGTTCTTTTTCGGACATAGTTACAAATCTATTTGGCATCTTCATATTTGGATTAGCTTTGGTGTTATGACTTAGTAAGAACTAGTAAGAAGCGATCACTCTGCTGTAATTAGCATTAGAGTTAGGGCTGAGACTCCATGTAGAATGCTGGAATATAAGGCTTTGAAAGTTCAGTTCATTACTACAGAATCAGAAATTCGGTAAAGGGAATGCTGTTCACAGAAAACAGTATTGTGTTCCATTCACTGTAGCCTGTAAGTAGAGACTGGAGCAGAATGTGACTTTGGAGAGGGACTTGGGAATAAACCTTCGAAATTCCATATTATTAACAGTCACTGAAGGGCCCACCGAATTAGGTAAAGGTCCAATGAGTCTTGTTCTCTTTTAAGATACAACTGGTCCTTCAATAATTAAAGTTAAGTTTAATTAGGGTTAGAATTCAGAGGTGTTGTTAGGGTTAGAATTTGAGAATGCACACATTCATAGCCATGATTACTTCTGGATTCAAAAGTGCCTGCAGGGCTAGGAAGAGGGCATAGTGTTAATAGGATCGAAATAATAGGATCTCATTTAGCTCAGGGATTTATTTCCTGGCTCTAATTACCATTGTAGCAAGGATAGGGTTAGTAATAAAAGGGGCTTGGAAAATCTGTGTTTTTCCATCTCACTAGTGAGACTTTCAGGGCCTTCAGAGTCATAGGAAGTTGATTTCTTCATAGACATGGGCATTTACACAAACTGTGAGACTAGTTAAGGGTCTTATGATGGCAACTTGATTATCTAATTCATTTGGGAGCTTTTATTTTGGCATGTACTGTAGACTTCAATGGATTAGAAAGCTGGGTTTTTATCAGATTTATCCTCTTCCTTATGGATATTTCTACTCATAGGATGCGAAGGTTTTGCACAAGCTTCCAGGGTTTGGGGATTATAAACTTCATTGATCCACATAACCAACATATCTGCCAGAAGTTGCACAATGAAAAATAATGCTGGTATTTATAACCATCACAGCTTCATCTTTATTTAAGACTTTGGATAGATACTTTTACCATGTGGTTAGGGTTAAGGGGAGAGAAGCGTTAGATTCAGTCTGGATGCTCACAGTAATGGAGAAAGCACACTGAAAAAGATGACGGTGGTAGTTCTTTTAGAGTCCTATTATTGTCAATGACAACCATCAGGGCTCATGCTGGTGGTGAAAGTACTGGGATGATGGTGGTCTCCTTTTCCATCTGGAGAGGAGTGGTGGCAGTGGTGATGGACATAGCTGAGGGAAAGATTTAATGATATTTGGGATGGTTCTAAGTGATTTAGGGATTAGTAACCGTCAGTTCACCTTTTAAGGATATTCAACAGGTCATTTTATTAGATCTTCAGAAGACTCTGAGTATCTTTGATTAACATTAGGATTCTGTTCCCCAACTTTAAATCATGCAAGGCATTATATTCTCTTCAGATACTCTGAAATAAGAAATGGCTTGAATTTCATGATAAAATATTGTTCAGTTTGCTTCTGTAAGGCTTAGCTGTGAAGTTAGGAGGAGGCCAAGGTTCCATGGAAAGCTGGTGCCTTGTAGCTTTAAGAGAACTTCTCTTAAGTCCCAAAATGGAATATGTATATTTTCTGTGATTTCAACCACCTGATCTATTGAGCCCAGCATTAGTTCCAGATTGTATTAAGAACGCCTATCCCTTCAAAAGACCAGAGCTTTTTATGTTTACGAAATCCAGGGAGTACCTGTAGGGATTTAGAAGGCCAGGGTCTGTCAATTCATTCATCCTATCTTCTCTTAGAGATAGTTGACATGTTAACAGGTTTGCCTACAAAAATGGAATTCATGTTATAAGTAGTCAATAAGAAGATATAGTAACTCTATATTGGTATATTTTTGGAAGGATTTTGAGATAGGAAAAGGGCTGATCTTGAATGTTGCCATTGTGTCATCTTCCAGGTGACGGATGAGTCAGGTCTGTATTATGAGGTTTAAACATACAAGACACATAATTATGGTCAGGACTTGGAAATGTAATCTTTTAGGGAACTGTTTAGAGAATAAACTGAACTCAGGAGGTGAATCACACTAGCACCATTAGAGCCATACATGCATGTGTTCTGGCAGTAATGTAGAGATTCAGCTCGGTGATGGAGTGGTTATGTATCACACCTCAGAGGATCTTGAGACTGAGTCAAAAACTCTCTGTCCATCAATACGTTGCAGACATCTATAAAGCGCTAAATCAAGTAACTGGGAATGAAGTGGCTAAAGCCGGATGAACGAGACAATTTAATAGAAAAAATATGTTTGAATATTAAGACACGTGTCAAGACATCTTGATGGATGTCTCATAAGTCATAAGTCCATAAGTGCAACATCACTATTTAAAAAAAAATTAGTTAAAGAACAGATACAAAATTAAGAAAACTGTAAGTGTTGATAGCAGGAGAAAGTAATGAAATTCAACAGGTAAAGTTATAGCACATCAGAAACATGTATCACCAAAAGAGTGAAAGATAATAACTTTAAACAACTCCTTATAATAACAGAAAAAAAAGAATCTGTAATAGCTGAAGAAATTACAGAATTTCTAACTCAATGCAGGAAAGTTCCCTAGGCAACAGACACTTGAAGGCATATCAAATTAAATGCATTATCTTGAGTAGTAAACTAATAAGAATATAGTGTATACTGAATAGAGTAGAAATTAACAGGGTGAAACTATAAGCAATCATCATTGAGGTGTTAAATTTATAATTTCGTTCTATTGATAGTGGTATGCCATGTTTAGTGGATTGGAAGAAAACATGATAGTCACCTAGTATTATTGTGATGTAATAGTTGAGGGCAGGTGACCAGTTTGCAATAAACTAAATCATTTTGAGACCTGGCAACAGGCAAAGTACATGGAGGTGTACTGAAACAAAGATTTATGTAAGAAATAATAGAAATGGAAGTCTCTCCCCATGAGCCTACATGCACCCAATGCAACAACACCAGCAAAACTAATGCCAAACTTACAGGAGAGGGTAAGGAGAAAAGCATATTTTTTCTGTGTTTACCACACATTCAACAGTTTCTTGCAAAGTGTACTAGCTCTCATGTCATCATCACCATGTTTTACTTTATAAACTTATTCATTTATACTAATATTGAATATAGTAAACTGTTACCAATGACTAATGGAGCTTGATAACTTCCCTTTTGCTGACTTAATTTCAACATCACTGGTAGCTGCCTTGTCTAATAGTGTAGTTTCTTTCTCTTTTACGTCTTCTGTTAATTTTGGCAACAGAAGATTCCTCTTTTAGGTTAAAGGGCAATCAAGTGCATCTTCATTCTGAGTAAAAAATCCAGTCATAGTTGGATTTCCAGTTCCCATAGCTGAGGTTCTAGAACATTGGTCACCTTTCCCTTCTATAATGAGGGTGTGCTTATCAGTTTATAGAGTTGGGTGCGTATTTCTAATATGTCTGAGCACAGACAAGTTCATCTTTTGCAGAGAGATTCTGTGGTTCAAGGTGTTTCTTTTCATCTTCTGTCTCATTGGCTGAACAATTTCCATTACAGGACTGTACTTTTCTCTTCCAATTAGATAAGTCAATCTAAGGGGAAAAAACAACCATAAAGTTTGTACAGCAGGTCATTTCTCTTCACTGTTTATATTTGACAATAAATACTGACTGCAACTATTGAGATGATAAAAGAATAGCTTTCCTTATTTAATTGAAATAATCATTGCTCTGAAGTGTTGGAACTGAGATATTTACTTTCAAGAGTGCAGATAATGATAATATTACTTTTAGTTTATACTATACTAAAGTCATATTGCTGCATGCATAGTTAATTTTTCTCATAACTAATTGTCTTCAAGTATTTAAGATGTATTGAGAAGGTAGCTGGAATAAGAGTTTTTCTGGGAGAAATATTTCTTCAATAAGCTCTCTATCAAGTGAGTTGCCATCTCAAAGTCTTGTAACTCTGCATAACATAGCGACATTTGGGTTTGGTGCATTAATACTGAACTTTCTACAGTATTCCTTAAACAAAAATAAAGACTGGATTACATATTTTAAAAAGGATTTACCAGATTACACTAAGTGTTGAATTTATAAGACAAGTTATTACATTAGATAATCTCCAGAACTGTCATTGAGAAGAGTCATCAGTACCTGGTGGAAGAGGTTCAGGAAGCAGTGCAAAATTTTTTCTATGTGTGTCTTGCTCAAGCAAAGAAGAGTAACCTGAGGATATGCTGACTACAAGGAGTTCTGACACTGCCATGACAGTGATGAAACTCTTCACAGCTCAGCACCAGCACAGTGTAAGGGAACCGTAAGTTAGGTTGGCATGATCCTGGAAAATATTTGCATTCAAATTAAAAGGAAGACAGTGCTTACTTTGAATAAAAATACAGAATCTAGAGACACGTGAATCATTTCAGGCACAGAATTTCCTTTCCTGTACCTTCTGTTTCTAAATCTGAACATGAGTAGATTCCTCCCTGAGACATTGCTATGACCAGAAGTTTTAACCCCTGTGTTCCCTGTCTTTGGCATGAATACAGAGACAAAACTATTTTGAAAAAGTCTTATTACTGCAAACACAATATTGGAAGCACTAGCAACAGCAAACAATAAAAACTTTCATGTCTTTTTGTAGTCTGTTTTTGTATCCTGTTAAAATGCAGAGGCAATCATCTTGAGATTAAAAAGGAACAAATAGCAACACAGAAGAGCATCCCACTTTTAGAGATGTGGGCATCTTTAAAATCTTTTGAGCACTATTTTCCCTGACTTTAGAACCTAGATCTAATTTAGATCTAAAGAATTATAGTGAAATTTACTTCTATATTTGATTTTATCCCTTAGATTTTAGTGGAATAGTGTCTTGTGAATAGAAAGCACAAATATAATACACATAGAAAGGAATGGTTTTCCTCTACTTTTCCTTGTCTTCGTATAGTATCAAAACCAAAATATCTGTTATTTTGCCTGTCTTAGGGACTCTGCAGAAGACACTGACAGTTTGATCCTTTGACATTTAAATTAATAAGGCAAAACAAGACTTATCTGATTTTTGGTCTGTCTCTACATTTAACAATAAGAGATCAAACAAGTTATAGAGTTGTGAAATGAAGGAGGTGGACAGGAAAAAGGAAGGAGAAGTCATCAGTATTGAATATTCAGTCATCAAGCATGATTAATGAAAATCATTTAAGGGCAAAAACTGCAAAATAATAAAGCTTTGACTGTTTTCATGATATGGTTGTTATTAAACATGAATCAATACTTGAAAACACACTTAGATCAGTCAAAACTTCACAATAATAATAGACCATAAAGTTGATTATGGCAACACATTTAAATTGAATAAGATTTCAATTACATTTTTTTTGGCTATTGATAAAAAGAGATCAAAAGCACAAGCCTAAAAGGACTGATAGCTAAATGTTAATAGTACATTCATTTTATTTTTAGGGAGGTCAACATAATTTTAAAGTTCTCTATTAATATATAATTTGTTCAATGCAGTGTAAAAAAATTTATTTGTAGAAGTGAAAGGGTAGCGAGTAGCCTAGCTCTGTTTTATTCAAAACAAAAGGAAGGTTGAGCAGGGAATGTGTCTGGAATGTACCAAAGAAATTAGGAAGATGTAAACAGTCCACATCAAGTCTCTTGCAGATAAAAAGAAGGGTTTCAAAAAAAAAAAAAGTCAAATCCAAATGTATTAAACATCCAACTTTTGGTTTTGAATACCTTAGATGTTTGAGTCTAAGGGTGGAATGTTCTTGAAGAAAAATGATTTTGTAACTTACTTAATCTAACTTAATTCTTAATATTCATATGGAAACTAGAGTTACATCATGCCAGTATGTAAATACCTTTTATAAGCAGAATTATTCTGATGTAATGAATCCTATAGTTTATGGACAAAAAACCCATCACACCCCTACTGAAGTACAGTTTATGTTGCCCAAAAGACTCCACAGAGTGCAGGAGGAAGCTGTATATAAGGTGAAAATCTTGTTGTGCCTTTACTGTTACTGTAACAGGTTTGCTATGGCTGAGTTTCTGGTAGCAGGCGGTGTCTGTGGGGGTGGCTTTTCTTCTAGAAGTTGCTAGAAGCCTCCCTCACAGCTGGCAGAGCCAATGCCAGCCAGCTCCTGGATGGACCCGCCGCTGGCCAAGGCCAGGCCAATCAGAAGGGATAGACACGCCTCTGTGATAACATATTTAAGAAGAGGAAAAAAAAAATAGAACAGGAAAAAATATGGCTGCCAGAGAAGAGACGTGAGAAGTTGTAACAGCAAATCCAGGCACTAAGGCCAGGGCTGAAGGAGGGGAAGTCACAGGGATGCAGAGATCAACCTGTAGCCCGTGGAGAGGGAAGCCCACGCTGGAGCAGGTGGATGCTGGAGGGAGGCTGCAGCCCGTTGGAGCCCACATTGGAGCAGAGTCCCAGGAGAGACATGTGGGCCATGGAGAGGAGGGTCCATGCTGGAGCAGAAACTCTACCTGCTAGGATCTGTGCTTTGGGATGGGACCACGCTGGAGCAGCCAGTGCACAAGGGCTGCACCCTGCGGAGTAACCCATGGGCAGCAGTGTTTGGAAGAGCTGCTACTCCTGGGGTTGGACTCACGCTGGAGACGGTCATGAAAGACTTTCTCCCGTGGGAAGGATCCCATAGAATGCAGGGGAATGGCCTTTTCCCCTGAGCAGCGGCAGAGAAATAACTGCTTGCTTTTCCCCTACCCCTGTCCCCTCCTGCCTCCTGGAGGAAAGGGGGAATGTGGTATCTGTTGTAAGAGACGGAGAGGTGGGAGAAGCAGATATACTTCTCGCTTTAAGCTCTAATCTTGTTAGAAATAAATCCTATACATTCCCACTTTGGAGTTTGTTTTGCCTGTGACAGTAAAAGATTTTCTAGTAGTTCTCACTCCTGCTGTAGCAAAACCCTTCGGTTTTTTTTTCTTTTCCTCTCTCCCCTGTTAGTACTGAGCGGCGGGTGGGGGGGGTGGAAATGAAGTGAGAGGGAGGCTGTGGGTGAGTCTCTGGCATCCAGCCAGGGTCAAACCACCACAGCTGCTTTCAGGGTTTTTTTAAAGATATCTTTTTTGTGTTTATGTGTGTGACATGCCTCAGATATACTGAACGTATGATCAAATCCAAATAAGTATTGTCACAAAAATGTTCCTTTTTTAAGAAAAAAAAGAAAGCATTAAACTGTTAGGAAGGCGGCAGGAAGGAGACAAAGTTAAAGGAATGAAATGGAGTGAACATGTTGGACTCTGTAAACTCCTGAGTGATGTCACTCAAGACATGTGTCATAGCACATGTGAATTCAGTTTCATTTAAAATGTTCTATACCTATGAAGTGGGGAAATTTAGGTTATGCTTATCCTCAGCTTGGATTACTATTTACCGCATTGTAAATTAAATAGAATACAACAGAGTGAGACAGTAGCCCTTAAAATTATAAAGCAGCCACCTAAATGATGGCACAGGATGAACAATGACAAGATTGAGAGAAGTGGAGAGTTATTGTGAGAGACCAAAAGACAGCAGGACATAATGAGAGAGGAGTGAATAAGCAAACCAGGAAGACTTCAGAGTTAATTATTTCAGTGTATTAGTGCCTTGAACATCAAAAAGCATCCTTTTTGAGCTGTGTCTTCAGAATTAGCTCAGAATTTATTCTCTGCAGAAAACACAAGTTGCTGGAAATTGCTACTTCATTTCAGGATGCAAATAAAAGACAATCAGAGGTGTGAGAATAAAGAGATATATAAGAACATTTGCCCACTTTTTAATTATCTTCTTCCCTTTGAACTTAAATACTCAAATTTTATGTTTTATAAAAGGAATTTAGTTAAAACAATGCATATTATTCACAAATTAAGTTTCTATAAAGGCAAATGACAACTGACAGCACCAGAACAAGAGGACATGACCTCAAGCTATGCCAGGAGAGGTTTAGACTGGATATTAGGAAGAGCTTTTTCACAGAGAGAGTGATCTCTCAGTGGAATGGTCTGCCTAGGGAGATGGTGGAGTTACCATCCCTGGATGTATTTAAGAAAAGACTGGATGAGGAACTCACTGACATGGTCTAGATTATGGGAGGCTCAGATGGATGGAGTGTGGTGCCTGTGCTTCCATGGTTGTGAGTTTGATCCCTGGGTGGGCATTCACTTGGGAGTTGGACTCGATGATCCTTGTGGGTCCCTTCCAACTCGTGATAACCTGTGAACTTGTGAACCATTCACCAAAAGATGTTTTCAACAGAACAGATCTCTCTGTCCTGTTGTCAACAGACAACAGGCATCCACCGAGATTTTCTTCAGGTTAGACTTATTATTTGTCTTCTTTGGCTTTTACTTCTACTGCTGACAGTTTAATTGCTGACATCACCACCCATTGAAGCCTTTAGCAGAGCAGCACAAACATCACTCCCTGTCTCTGGTTTACTTTAGTTGATACTGCACAGTACCACAACGTGGTTAAACCACTTTAGTACAGTGCTGAATGTCCCTGCCTCTCATGCAGGAGACCAGGGTTTCAATTCCTGCCAGTGGTGCCGTTTAAGACTTGGACTTGATGATTCTTGTGGGTCCCTTCCAACTGAGAATATTCTGTGATTCTGTTTCCATGCCACAGCATTTCTACTGTTGAAGAGTCTACTCTTTCTAACCTGATGTGTAGGAGGATTTTATTCCCCACAGGCTTTTAATAGTGTGACATTTCAGTACATTAATTAAATAGGAAAGCATTTTTGGCCTTTTACTGCCAGAATTATGCTAGGTGATAATATATGAAAAATAGGCATGAAGTTAGAAACCACAGAAGAATTTCTGGGATTCTAACACTGTTTTGTATGTACGGTAATCTCTTGAACATCACGGGGGTGTCAGTTCCAGAAAGATGCTGCGATAAACAAAGTCTGTGAAGTGGCAGTAAATAAGGTAAATATGGTAAAGCTGGGGGAAAAAAAAACCCGTGGTGTATTGAAGCTGTGAATGGTGAACCACGAAGTAACAGGGGATTACTGTATATTGATGCATTACCATGTTATATGGAGAAAAACCTAATAATCACAGAATCACAGAATATTATGAGTTGGAAGGGACCCACAAGGATCATCTAGTCCAACTCACCATCTAACACCTGTAAAGAGACCGAGAGCACATCGCAGAGCATGACACCAACCTAGATCCCTCACAGTCTAGCAGGCCACTCCGAGACGGAGGGGGCACAACATCATCCAGCCCTACACCTCCCGGCTAGACCATGTCACTAAGCTCCTCGTCCAGTCTTCTCTTAAACACCTCCAGGGATGGCGACTCCACCACCTCCCTGGGCAGCCCATTCCAATATGCAATATGACATTATTGATCACCACACCATGTTCGGGTTACTTTTTTCTTTTGATGATGGTGTTGAGTTTAGGGCTTATGTGAATAATATCTGTCTCTAAACAGTGTATAAAGGAGAGAAAAGGCTGTCTTTTACAATTTTTGCCAAGAATTTTCCAGTCTTTGGCATAGATATATTAAAAGCTGAGTAACTCAAAATAAATCCATGATTTTTCAATTCAAGGCCGGACAGGTGAAAGAGAACCTGTAAATGTAAAAGTGAATAGGAAAAAAAAAAATACCATTATATACCATGATGGTTTGTGTGAATATTCTTCTATGTATATGCAAGTGTGTATATGCACACTCCTGTGAACTGTTGGATAGAGCTGGAAATATTCTTTCATAAGATTATTATGGCTGAGGAATAACAGGCTTCCTTGAGCAAAGACACAAACACAAGCTTTTGGTGAGCAGTAAGTTCTCACTGAGTGTCCACCTATTGACTGTGAGTGTGAGAACATATCTGTGGTGCAGAGTGGTAGTAGACAAGAATGTTATGTCAAGGGAGCCGGGTCAAGATGCAGCTTTCTTAATAAGCCACCATTGTGTCCCAGACCTGTCACATGTGAGGTCCTCTGTGGCCCCAAATCAGAATCACACAGAATCACAGAAAATTGTGAGTTGGAAGGGACCCACAAGGATCATCTAGTCCAACTCACCATCTAATACCCGTACAGCGACCAAGAGCACATCCCAGAGTATAATAACAACCTAGATGCCTCACAAATCCTTTAAAAATAGGCAAACGAATCATGTATAGTCTATCTTTGGAAGTCTGCCCAGTGAGCGTGTGTAATATCTCTCCCAGATGGACCTTTTCTCTTTCCAGAAGTTGGTGCTGTGCGGGTTCAAAATGTGGAACTAGGTAGCCTGTTATTGACAGGTGAAAAAGAAGAATGTTGAATTCATTAGACTATTTGCTTCTGCTTTGCTTCCTAGTTAATCAGGTGATAAAAGCGCATAGTACAATAGTTAAGTAATCAAGAACATGGATAACTGATTCCAAATCTTAAAAGGATTAAATAAGCTGTGCTCTGCTAAAACAAAATGTTGTAGTCTCTGTCAACAGTCATGCTCTTGTCGTTGCTTGGAAGCCAGGAGGACTGTGTCATATTACTGCCACCACATTTAATCTATTGTATGTAAACCAAATGGGGATTTTCTTTCTCTCTTTCTCTCTCTCTTTCTCGCTTTTTCTCACTTTCTCAATTTTCCTTCTTTACCTCTCTTTACCTTCTTTACCTCTCTTTACCTTCTTTACCTTTCTTTCTCTCTTTATCTTCTTTCCAAAACCTTGTACCATATGTTATTTCAGAGTTTGCATCTGCGACAGTTATCAAGGTATCTCTGTTGTATGTCTGTTATTCAAACTATCAAGCATACTTTTGATATCAAGCATCCAATTTTCAGGTTTAACATGGTCTTAATTTAAAGGACAACCCATCTTGAATTAGACATTACTAATAGTTGTTGTAATACTATCTAAAATATACCAGTTTTGCTTTCGACAGGAATCCTTGATTTCAAAATATGTAAACATGCATTCTTCTTTGGAAAATCGTGCCTTGTAATCAAAACTGAGGAGAGAAAAATATCATCTTTTCTATCAAAAATCTAATTGAGGTTTCTCAAATGAGCTTACACAGTCAAATCCAAGCTAAACCAGACATAGCCATTAAAAATAACATCTACCATCGTATTACTGGATTTGAATTAAAGCGCTATCAACACGGTCGCAAATCTACTCCACTATATTCAGCTAGTATCGAGGCATGCATCTTACTTTCTCAAAATGTTGCAATCTCCAGAGCTCCTATAGCCCAAGCGCTTTCAATAAGAGCAAAGATATATCAATCAGGCCATTTTTAGGGAGACACAAATTTATTCTGGCTATACTGATCAGAAAATTTATAAGTGAATTCACTACAGCTCCAGCAGTAGGTAAGGAGTAGTGTTTACTCACTCAGACACAACATTGTATTAGCAGAGCCATGTTGCTACTGCTTGATTCAGTTACTTCATGAGCTCCTCTGGCTTGTAGGAGAAGGTATAGACATGTTTTTATGCTGCTAAAGCCACTAAGACACTATTGAACTAAGTGTAATGGGGAGAAATCCTTGTAACAACTCTTTTTCTCTTGTTTTTTCTTTCTTTCTTTCTTTCTTTCTTTCTTTCTTTCTTTCTTTCTTTCTTTCTTTCTTTCTTTCTTTCTTTCTTTCTTTCTTTCTTTCTTTCTTTCTTTCTTTCTTTCTTTCTTTCTTTCTTTCTTTCTTTCTCTTTCTTTCTTTCTTTCTTTCTTTCTTTCTTTCTTTCTTTCTTTCTTTCTTTCTTTCTTTCTTTCTTTCTTTCTTTCTTTCTTTCTTTCTTTCTTTCTCTCTTTCTCTCTTTCCCTTTTCCTTCTGTCTTTGTAGCCTCTTCATATGGTTTCAAACCAAGATTGTTTTAAAGAAGAAAGAAATTGACCAAGGAAGTGGAATGTCAGCCGTAAAGTGAGTAATACGCCCAATGAATTTTCATTAAATTTTTACAGACTTTTTACCTGTAACCTCTCAAAGCCGTTTTCCATGACAGGTTTGTGAAGAGACACAGGAGCTTGAGGTGTCTATTTTATTAGCACTGTTTACACCTTCATAAATGCACATGTAGTTCAAGCCGTAGACTATGCATTAAAGTATTGATATGTCTTTGAAATGTGTTTGTTTTGTACCTAGTTTTCTCTGTGTTTAATTCAGATCTCAGCACTAATCTGGTTGTGAAATATAAATTTCATCATACTTTAGCTTTAGACACCTGAAAATTAGGTATTTAAGCCAAATTTATTATTCATTCTCCCCCTGTGGTAAAGGAAAAGAGATATGCTTTCAAATGAATGATTCCAGGTATCTGAGATTTGTAGGGTGAATTGCCCCTAGGTGATAATTTTTTTTTTACTTTATCTAGAAATGGAGCCTTAGAAAGCCAGCTTAGATTTGGGGTTCACATAAATATAACTGAGGCAGACATAATTCTATAACGCATCAGTCAATGCCTTTAAGATGCCCCTCTCCTAAATTTGAAAATGAATCTCATCATGTAAAACATCAACTTCATACTGCATTTTGGTCACTGTTTTCCTGCATACCGTGAGTGCATTACACAAGTCTTTCTGCTCTTCTGCCAAAATGGGAAAATATAATCCAAAATCCAATGCCTTAGGAGCATTGGGAGTTCTATCTTATAAATACTGGAATAGTTTTCAGCTAAATAATGACAGGAGGAAGATCAACTGCAGAACACTAAAGATCAGTATGTTACTACCTGAATAGGTACTAGTGTATTAGCACAGGTACTGACACCTCCATCCACATACAATTAGTTCTGGATAAAAGCCATCTAAGTTATTAAATAGAAAACTAGCAGAAGAAATGAAATGCTGCATGGAACTGAGTTGGTAAATTCTACAATCTCACTTCCGTAAGGTGAGATTTACCAACTTCTTTTTTGCCAAGTTTTGCCTTTTTTAATATTTTTTTACCTTTTTTTTACCAAGTTTTACCCACTTTGTGATGCAAAGGAATAAAAAAACGTAAGCGGTATTTCAAAGTTTGACTCAGCTGAATGAATCAAATATTATTTATCGCAGTTCTCGATTTCTGAAAATGTATTGCTCAGACTGTTCACCCTTCTTCTCTATTCTTCATATGTATTCCAAGTTGTTGCATCGTATTTTAGACGTTTAGAAGAGAATTATAATATCTTTCATTTACATAGTACGTTTCATCATCCTAGAGCACTCACAAATTTAAGAATGGAAAATAGAAATTCTAAGGCAGATTGCAGCTGGCTTTTCTTACACATACAGGGCCAGACTCCCCCGCAGACATCCCTTCTCCCAGCTGCAATCCATGCAATCTTCTGACTGCAAAGAATATTGCATACAAATACCACCTGGACAAAGAAGTGGTCAGAAAGAAGAAATATTGTATGCTGCTTTATTTGACATCAAGTAAGTGCTTTCAGCACAACAAAGCGTATAAAAAAATCATCTTCATTTCCCTTGTGACCTGTTCACAAAAAACTTCAGCAGGTCACATATATGTTTGTTTATATGTCTATGTGTACATGTACATATAGATGTGTTACTTTCATCATTTATAATTAAAAAGAAAATAAAATACTAGAGAATTTTCCATCAAGCTCTGCTGTCAATAGTGCATAGCAGTAACTCACAGCAGTTTAGGAAGAGACTTTTCATTTGCTTTTGAAGTAATCAGGAGGGATTTTAGGAAGGTGAAATGTAATTACCTCTCAGAAAATGGGTAATAATTCTTTCATTAATTTCATTTGAATATTATCTTTCATTACAACAGCTTTGCAAATGTTTGCAGGTGTGACTTTTGAATTACCCACTGACTGGAAAAAGTAGTTTATAACTTTTTAAGGTTTATCTAAACTAAAAAGAATAATACATATAAGCTTATGCTTGTAGAGTAGGAGGGAGTTGAGTTTGAGTGAATTAGCTCTATTGGGTAAGAAGTACTTTCAGTGTTCACTAAAGGAACATCTAATAGTAACAAAAATTCGTGTAATGAACAGTAACAAACAACATGTATACGTGCATCAAGTATACCATTCATGTGGATTCTCTGACAAAGTGTTTTGGTATTTCCTGTTGTATATCCCTTTGAACAGCAAGAAGAGATATTTCTAAATTAATATTTTTGGAACTGTTGGAGGAATACTTATTTCATTTGAAGATATGTCTTTTTGGACCTAGAGCTTTTCCACACATGTTACTTAAGCTTGCTTTCAAGGGGGATCAATTGTCTTTTAATCTGCAAAACTGATCTGAAATGTATGTAGGCTTCAGAGATAAATAGACTGCTCACAGACAGTGCTACCACTGCTGAACTATGAATTTGCTCTGCTAAGAACACTGCTTTTCCTGCTGAGATTTAGAGGGGAAATGTCCATTTATGCCAGTAGGATTTACATGTCTAAAATGCTTGTTGACACGTTCAAAACACTTACCGACTGAAAACTAAACTTGGAGATGAGGTTCTATGCCACAGGATTAAGGTAATGGGAGCAATCTGAATGGAAAGCAGCTGACACATTTTGGGCCAGCTGTCTGTAAATTGCCCCTTCTGTGCTAAGGTACTGTGTGGTCTTTGCTTCACTGCGTCATGCTGCAGCCATGCTACAAAGGCAAAGCTTTCAGCCAATATTCAAATGAGGCCTGAAACCGAAATACTATTTTCCTCCATTAGAGGGTGGTCCCTCCTCATCATGGTTCAGTTCCACTGGCAGCAGGAGAAGACCTGCAATGCAGTCAGCTGCGTCGTAGATGGCACATGAATTAGATGTCTGTGCCTTTCCTCCTCGTGTCTTACACTCCATTTTGAATGCAGTAATTAGAGAAAAAAAGTATACGTGGCCACAGGCCAGTTTTAAACATGTGCTATACCTGTTTTCATCCATATATTATGTATGCTCACAAAAAAGGGCACCTGTACATACGTGTATTTGTGTGATGTAAAGCAGCTTAAAAACAGCTTTGCTGCAGCAGCTGTGGTGGAGGGGACTGAATTCATCACTGAACAATATTCTTCTGTCAATAACATCCACTTGGCCATGCTAATAAATTGTACACATTTTAAAATACCTTTGGCATACATATATAAGAGTACGCACATAATGTATTAGAAATAAAAACTTTGCATTAGGGTAAAATTGTGATTAGGAATTTGAAAGCTGGAGAATATCAAAAAGCTACTTGCCAAACAAATCTTGCTGCACCCTCATGTGAGTTTGAACAATATAAAAAGCCTTTCAGGACATAATTGCATTCATTATTGTAATACCCTAATTCCATGCAGGCAACTCTATTCATTCAGCTTGTTTTCAAGATTATATATACATGAAGTAGGACTCTGCAATGTCTTTTTACAGCTCAAATTTAATATTAAGAAAAAAATTTCAATAGAATTTCCTACTGTGAAGCATACTATGGAATAAGTATTGCAATGAAATATAAGAAAAAATTGCTGCTAGCATAATGAAACCACTTACACTTTGTATTTCATTAGCTTAATAGTAGTGAACTGTCTCATTCACAGCATTGCCTATTACAGATTGTACGTGACATATAAAATCCACAGAAAAAGGCTTTGAAGTTCTGGGGCTTTTGTTTTGTTGGGATGGTTTTTGTTGTTGGGATTTTGGTGGGGGTTTTTTATTTTCATAATGGTAAAACCCCCAGAATTGCCTTGAATAAGGGCCAAAATAGAGAAAATTGATCCCCAAAGGAAGTTTGGACACTGAGCACCCATGAAACCAGATTGTTGCAAACAAACGAAGATATGAAGATGGAACTGTAGGGCAAAAATGCTTCTGTTTTAAATTGACATTGCTCCATTAAAAACGCTTCAAACTAGCAGAGGGTCTGCTCCCTCTGCACAGCATGTTCCTGTGAATGTATTTAATTTTACAAAATAATCTGACACTGGGACAAGTAAAATAATGAAATGCTTCAAACTGTGCACATATTTAAATATTCCTGACCAAGAACACAGTATTTGTCTCCTCCCAGAAACAAGCTTCAATTGCCAAAATTGTCAATCAGATTTATATTCTGAACGTCATTTTCACTGCCTAGTCTCCATCGTTCGGCTGCAAGTCCAAGGAGTATGTCCCTTATGAACACTTACGTGTGAAGATTTTTCATAAGGTTGTCATAATCACATCACTTACAAAGAGAGAAGAAAATGCCAAAGGTTTTATTATGCTTAGAAACATCAATTCAGAAAAGATACCAATGGAGAATAGACTTTTTTTCACCTCTCTCTCTCTTTATTGTTCTCCTTCATTGTTATGTTAAAAGAGAGCATTTCATATGAAAAATTTTCTAGATCCCTACCAGCAAAAATAAACAAGGGACATATATTTGCCTCAGTAATTGTGTATGGTAAGATTTTGGGAACTAAAGCAATCCTTTCAGGATTGTAGGTCAGCATTCAGATTTCAAAGCTCCATGGCATATGGGCTTGTTATCCATCAGCCTGACTGTAAACCTCAGACCTAACAAAACTGCAGTTTAGAAACAGCCCATGAGTGTTACCTTGTAGGCAGTACAATAAAGTAACAATGATATGTGAAAAATGTAGATCTCCACAATGCACGCTACAAAACAATTTGTATGGTACAAGTGTAGAACAGTGATTTTATTAGGATAAGGCCATTCTTATTCAGTGGAAGACTCAGACAGCTGTTGTATGAGCAAAGCTTAATATTCCTTCATTTCCCATGCAAGCTAATTTTTCAAGTCCATAATGTCCCCAGTCCACCAAGTTACATTTAAAACTACCTGGAGAGCTTTTTCATGCTGAGCTTGTGTTACTCATTCTACATATGGTGTGAAGTTCACAGATGAGAAATGTGAGTGCCTAAAATAAATACTACATGAAACCTGAGATGCATGAGGGCCCTTGGGAGTTCAGCAAATGAAATGCCTATCAGTCTCTGACACAGCAGACGCTCCCTACAATTGGCAGCTTCATGCTTCATTATGCATGGATCAGATATATAGGTATGGCCCCAGGCAAACTCCCTGGTTTAAAGGAGAGGTGCATGCTGGGGAAAGGCAAATGTCATTTGCCTGTGAATTTGAAAGATGAGGGGAAGAGGGGAATAGTGTTGATAAACCAAATGTATGAGGGTTTTGTTTTGTACCATTTATCCTGGAATTTCCTCATTGAGAATTGTTTCCAGCATTATATGCGCAGTACCTTTGATGTCTTGTGGATTTGACAATGTTTAAAAATGTCATTGTTATTGTCCATCCAGCTGAAGGGGTCCAAAACAAACAATAGACAGCCAGGTTTGTTACCTACAGGAAAGAAAATAAAAGATAAATTTTTACCGTTTTTTGTAATCTTTGTAATATATTTTATGTTTACAGCACAAAGTCAGCAGACAGACTTGCTGAAATTGTGTAGATTCTGTTAAATATCATTAAAACATATCATGCTGCTTTAATGAATATAGACTATTCTAGAGACTCAGCTACTGCAGGATGTTAGTCATGGGTATTTCCTGTACAGGAAAAAAACTCCTAGTAACAGATCATTTTCCCTCACGTACGTGTAGTTCTAATGAAAAGAAACAGTGAAATGGTAAATCCATCCTGATCCACAATTAAATGAGGTAGGAGAGAGAAGAGGTAAAGAATAAAGGAGAAACTCATTACTGACAATCTCTTAAGAAAGCAAAAAGGACTAAAATGTTTATGGTATAAGAATCTATATTTCACCATTCCTGAGAAAATTGTGACCCTGAGGGATCAACTGAGAAAAATTGTTACTCGGTATTGTTGTGTCTTAATGAAAATCCTTCTTTCTTCCTGCAGCGTTTTCATTCTGATATTTCAATCATGCTATGTTCTCTCATTTAAGCTTTAAAAGATAATTGTAAAGCTTTTTTCTACCATATCAGTAACAATCATGTTAGATTTTCTTTGTGGTCATTTATACATATTCACATATATACATACACATATAGATATGCACACATTTATTTGCATACACTTATATATGTCTATCTCTCTGTGTGTGCATCTTTTTCACTGCAAACATTCCAGGGAAGAATGGCATGGAATTGTTTGGAGTCTAAAAACATAGATGAAAATAAAGAAAATCAAGTCTATAAAACTGAGCCACTTAAGAAGATAAGCCTTCAGCGGCTGTAAAAAAATAGAATGACAGAGGAAGAAAGAGAAAAAGAATGCCACTAATGTTTCTCAATGCTCTCCGTGTGTTCAGACAAGTTATGGCTAGGAATGTAAAACTTGAATTTAAAGAAAGTGCATCTGGTGGAGATTAAAAAGGATAAAGAGGAGAAAATCAGTTTGATGTACACTTCAAAATGCTGCTCATAATATAGTTTGTTCTATTGCTTGAAAAGAGGGTATCACTGTTCTTTTATGTCTACTTTTTAATCCTATGCTTTTAAAGTATCTTTTATTTGCTCCTATTTGAGGTGAATTGCCTCACTTTAAACCTTAAATCTAGTTTGAGGATTTTGACTTCACAGTGGCTTCCTTTGAATATTCTTCTGAAGTTATATTTTATCTTCCATTTTACCAGTTCTCAGGTTTTACTGGGTAGTTCTGAATTTGTGATCTTCTGCAGTGAGAATCACCTGCAGGCTCAAGAATTCACGTTTCATACTAAAGCTGTCAATGTATAATGTCAGGGTCAGGAGAGAGGTATTTTCTCAAGTTTGCTGAATTGTAAACCTGAATATTGTCACACTGAGACATGTAAACACAAATCTCACCCTATTGTTATTTTTATATCCCACATCATGACTCTATCATTAACTGCTGCTGGGGACTAAAAAAAAAAGCCACCTTAATTTTGCTCAGTTTTAGGTCTTGTAAGAATACAAAAAGTGAACTTCACTGTCTAATTATGAATCCATAAATCCCTCTAAAATCAATTAGAGTACTTATCTATTGGTAAACTACTTAGCCTTTCATCAACAAGATGATAGAAAGAATGAAAAATTTCAGCTTCTGCTAACATATTACTGAATGAACACTGTTAAACTTAAGTCAAGGGGCAAGAAAGCAGAAGCAAGACATAACAATCCTGGATGCTTGAAAGAGTTGAAACAACAGCAGAAGCTCCCTTGGACTTAAGTGGGTATGTTACAATTTCTCACAAAAACTACGATGGAATTAGGAGTTTTCTTTACAGGACCTTGTGCCTGACTATTGTGGAAGGACTTTGTGATAGTTTCTGTAATTTTTATTCCATGTTTTAGCATCACTTTGGTTGCTGAGATATTAATGGATGACCAGTGCTTGCAGTGGAGAGACAGAAATCATAAAATGTTAAGAGAAACTATGAACTCACTGAGGCATGACCATCTGAGACTTGGTACTTCTCACCACATTAATTTGTAAGTTCAGAATTCAAAATATACACATGTATTGGAAAAGATTCTCATTCACATTCAAGCAGAGTGGTGCTTGCCTTTCAAGCAGACATAAATTGAATTGAATTAAATATAAAACCACTTTACACTGCCAAAATGATATAAAACATCCTCAGTTAAAAGTCTTATATTTCATTTTAACAAAAAAAATAATTTAACTACCTGTACTCACCCAAAGCCTCTTGTCATGCTTCAGCTCAGTGGCATATATGCTAAGAGTGTAAAAATTTTAATAATAAGCGGAAAACCACAGATATTTTTGGACAGTACAGGTACCTGATTTAGCTCAGTCAATCAGCTCTATTAGACATTTAGTCAGCAGCCAAGCGCAGAGTAAGTGATATGGACCTGGTGATATAAACAACAAAAAACGCATGTGTGGAAAAAATACTCATAATTCATATATTTTAGAATTCTTGCCGGGAGAATAAAATGTACATTTAATATTTGGCCTATCTTTTAAAAACAATATTTTTCCCTAATGGATACCATTCTGGATGTTTTCTGGATGCTGTTTTTTTTCTTTTATAACGGAGATCAATAATAATGCTTTAAGTCAGCATATCTCAAATAGGACACTGTTGTCCATGCCATACAACGCAGCAGTTTCACAGATTTTAATGCAGATGGCATTAAGACAATGAGAATTGATTTGTGGAAGAATGCAAGATCTTTGTAACTCCTAGGCTGCCACAAGTAGTTATTTTCTTTACAAGTCTTAACATGTAAAATTGGACTTCTTCCTCTCACACGGGAAACCCAGATACATCCCGGTTGTAGACACCTGCAAAACTCAGCCACATATATGAAAAGACAACCATGCAAATAAAGCACAATTAGGCCTTGTTGAGCCTTTCAGTACAGCTCAGGTTTGATAAAAATTAGCACATTCTAATCCTGATAAATTTTAAGCATGACTTCAGCAAAAATATTTTCATGGATTTTTTCATCTTGCAGAAAAAATAGTGTTTGTTCCTGCCTTATATCTTCTCTTCAAGAAATACTTCAGCTATTATCTTCCTCCACTGTCCTCAGGAACCTTTTTTCTTTCTTTTTTTCTGACTCATGCTTTTTTTCCTTGAGATTTAGCATGCTGCTCCTTCAGACTGTTGTGTTTGACTGGCATGGGGAACTGAAATGAAGGATGGTTACATGCTAACAAGAGCATCCTTCTCACTCCATGCTTCACATACAGCAGCAGCAGCAGCAACAAAGTGATTAATGGAGTGACTGGAAGGGAGGTTTGTGTGGATGGGTGAAACCATCCTATGTTACTGTCAGAATCCAGGGAGAGCAGCGGGAAAGCATTCAGCTTTATTTACATCTTCGTGTTCTGCCTGAAACATTTGCTGTGTACCTCTTGCCTCAGTTTAGCCCTATTTAATATTTTCACTGTCTCCTAATCTCACTTTTCCTTCAAATATCTGGGGTTTTTTATGTGTCTCTCATAATTTGAACCTTTGCTACTGCTCCCCAGTGTCCAGATACATACGGTGAGATGATGGAAAGCTTTCTTATGTCTATAAGCCAACATTAAGCACTAACCAGGGGAAGTATAGAGCTCTTAAGCTGTGAATGTTGGTGGTTTAGGACACAATATAAATTACTCTGTATAATTGCTTTACCTGCCCTAGTTCTACTTAAGGAGAAGAAGAATTGATGGGAAAATGGGATCATCTAGGAAGGCTGTGCATATGGGGAAATACTCAGGCAGGACATCATGATACTGAAGATACTTTCAGCTCATAGACCAGCTGTTTTCCTTGTTCAAAGCTGCAACCGGAACCGCTAAAACCTGTCACCCATTATGAAGGAAAATTTAATTCTTTTTTTATGTTTTTCATATATAATTTGGAAACTACGACTCACATTTTCATTTAGCCTTCACCCTCAATCATGCTGTCCCTGTCCAGTCCCCTATCCTGTCCTGTCCCCTTTGCTCTGAACTCAGCTCAATAACGTTGCAATATGCACAAACAAATACTCTGCTGCTCCATGCCAGGTGAACACAGCTCTAGAGCTCCTGGTTTGCAGATTGCACCATGTCTTCATAATTAATTTCGAAGCAGTTAAAATGAAAGTATCAATTTTTCTAATAAGTAGAACTTGCTCAAGGGGCTCTAACAGCTGGATTTCCATTTAATGTGTTCTTGCACAAGATAAACTTCCCTCAAACTGGAAAAACATTTATTTCCAGACTTTGGAGTTAACAACCTGAATCACTTTCTGAAGTGCCTAATTTCACAGGGTGACTAGTCCTTTATTGAGGATCTTTTTGCAGAAAAGTGGTCACAGAACTTCTAAGGACATTAGTCTTCAAAGAGATGTCCTTACCCTGAAACCTCTTGACCTAGAAAAGGTCAGAAAAAAAAATCAGAAAAGATTTTGAGAAATATCATTAGAAGTGAGTTGTTATTGTTGTTTTGCAGGTTGACAACCCTGCAAACTGAATAAACTTAGCAAAATTCCCTCATGTTGTGCAATAATCTTTTCTAAGTTGACTTCTATCTTCCATGTCATCAATGTACAACATTCTGAGACAAACAAATATAGTTTATACCAAAAATATAAACAAAAGCCACTGTCCTGCAGAGATCAGAGAACTACATTCCATGATTTAGAAATGCATACATTTATCACATATGATATCAATGCCATTTCATTCACAGTAAAGGGCAGTAACCACTCTTTCCTTTTCAAAAGGTGTTTTCTCAGGCTTCATGATACTTTTCAGATTATGTATGAAAATATTTTAGCTGTTACTTTCAATCTCATTCTCATTGCATTGACATATGATCCCAAACCACCAGAATTCAACATGTTTTGAAAAAAGTGCCATTCAGTTAGACAGTGAGTGTGGAGTGAGATATAGTGCGAATGGAAAAAAATTATGCTCCTTGTAATGAGGTGTTGTTTTTCTGTACAAATGACAAGGGTCTACCATGGCAGCTGACATCAGCAGACATGTCAAACCTCTCTGATGAGCAAAACCCTGTACAGAATACAGCTTGCACTTCTCATTTACCAACCTTGTTAAACCTCTCATCAGTGACACATACACTTTCGATAATAAGCAAACTTCGGCAGCAAAAGTTCTGCCTCTAGAATGTAGGAGAATACTTCTCATTTCACCTAGTATCAATATGAATATTATAAATTTAATTTATTTAGCTGGTGTGAGATAGCTTTAGGGAAATCTGCTGCTCACGAAGTTGTTTCAGAATTTCTTACTGCAAAAATGCCACTGCCACAGAAAACTTCACTGTGATTTTCCTCTTTGTCAATACATGTATTGATGCTTCATTAATATATAAGGGTGAGCAAATGGGTTGATGGAAAAGAGATAAATATATGCAGTTTATTTATATACTGACCTTGCAGACATTTTTCACGTCTGCATGTGTAAAAGATTCATTCCCCAATCACCACTTTTAATACGACAGAAGGGTATCCATGAAGCTACTTCACCAAGGTAATCTGAGAATTTAATGGACTCTTCAGAAGGGATTTGGCAAAATCTTCCCTGTAGGCAAGGGGTTTTTTTTTCCACACCATGCATGATAAGTACTCTGAATCCCCTCAGAGCCTGGGGTAGTGGTAGAGGTGATCTGCTGTTCTACAGAAATCGTCCGCCGAGATTTCCTGACACTGGGTTAGTTCTGAGATGTTCTGACCTTGCAAATTTTAGAGCTTTAATAGCAAGTGCTATTACAGTACAAAGACGTGTATAAGACATGAAGGAAGAAGTTTGTACCTTTCCAGCCCACACAGGTCTTTTGAGGTGTTTTTCCTGTCTTACCCTTAGTAAGAGTATTGGTTAAAAGCGTAAAGATAAATAAAGCTAAAAGACAAATAAATGAAAGATACTTGAAAAAACATACATGTGATAAAAAAAAATAGTGCAACCAGTATAACTCGTGAGCCAAGCTGTTCTGCACAACTACTGAATTTTCCATCAACTCCTCTTTGTTACTCACTGAACAATCTGACAATCTGGGCTAACCCTGAACTACATTAGGGATCCTTCTTCATCTGAACTCCATCTTGGAACCAATATCAAAGATATTTTAATTGTGTTTTTTGTTTTCTGAGCTAAATTACTCAATTCAATTGCAAAAGAAAGATGTAGTGGGAGTGTAGCAAATCACCTAATTGGAAAAATGAGAGAGGAATACCAGAAAATGAGTATGTCCCCAGCTTTTAATTGATAGATTGATAAATTGATCTATGAAGTCTCTGCACTGAGTTTTTTACTTTTCTTTCCCAGATTCCCTTGATCACTACCTTATCTTTCAAAACCTTTCCAATACCAGACCTTCAAGGCTTCACTTTATAGATTCACTATAAAACAACTAGTACTCCAGAGACTTACACCTTGGTCTGCCCAGGGAGGTGGTGGAGTCACCATCCCTGGTGGTGTTTAAGGAAAGATTGGATGAGGAACTCATTGACATGGTCTAGACGATGGGAGGCTAGGATGGATGGAGGGTGGTGCCCACGGCTCCAGGGTTGTGGGTTCTAGTACAGTGGTAAGTGTCCCCACCTGGCGTGTGGGAGACCCGGGTTCGATTCCCGCCAGGGAGACAGTGTTAAGAGTTGGACTCGATGATCCTTGTGGGTCCCTTCCAACTCAGAATATTCTGTGATTCTGTGATTCTGTTCAATCCCTGGGTGGGCACTGGCTTGGGGATTGGACTGGATGATCATTGTGGGTCCCTTCCAACTCAGAATAACCTGTGAACCTGTGAACCTTTCTCAAATTGTCTACTCTTTTGCTTCAAATCTGTGAGATCCTGTCTTCTTGTTCCAGTAACATCACTCTTGCATTCACTAAGACCCCCATCAGTATCCACAGATCTTTCAGAGTCTTTTTTAGTCCATAGGTTTAACCTTCCTTCATTCCTATAGTTTAATGAGACTTGCTACTGATGCCTTTAAGGAACACATAAGATTAAGTCCGTTTCCACTCATTTCTTCGAAATGTCATCTGTAAAAACTAAGGTCTGGCAGAATTAGTGATCTTGTGCAAATACAATTTTTTTTAGGAATTAATCTTATATCTAAATATCACAAAATTAAGGAAATTAATCTGGAAATACTGGCAGGGCTAGATTTGCATTCCTCAACACATGAAAATTATTATTCTCAAGGAAGGAAGGAGGGCAGGATGATGGGCTTATCCACTGGTCCTCTACTGAGGATGACCTATGTAGAAGGCCATATTGGAAGGCCCTGAACCATGATAAATCTTATGTGAAAATCTTGAGGTCTCAGGCTCAGAGGTGTTTACAGCAAACCAGAGTGTAGACAGGTTACTGCAGACCAGCTGATGTGCAGCAGCTAATACTCCAACAGCATTAGCTTCTTAATGAGCCTAAGTGCACACTTTGAGCATTGCTTTTAGGTAAGAACTATTGCCAGACCTTTTATTAAAAGAATTATTCCCTCAGCACTGGAAAATCTAGTTGTTTTACTGTATTCTGGATGTAGTTAATAAGTTGTCTTCAAGGCTCGATGAAAACAAGAAAGAATAATTTTGAATATTTCAGCCACTCACCAATATTCATCTACCTTATGCTAGCCTGAAGTCATAAAGCAGTTACTGACCAGTCACAGCACAACAGACAGCCCAGATTTAATGTTTCCTTGCACTGTTGAAGTGGCACAAAATATTCTGGACAAGTCAATTAATCTTATTCTTTTTTTCATGTTAGCATTTCAGTTCAGCTACAGTGGTTCTGAATTTTTCAGTATTCAGAGAACTGCATTATTTCAGAACTGATTGGAAAACATTCTTATGACACATAGATGTCTGAAGTACCCAGGTTCAGATCACAATAACAGTGTTAAAGCCTTTTCAAATATTCTCATTTGTGCACAATGCCAAGATACACTTCACTAAAATGAATTTCTAAACTGCAGGAATGCCCTATAAAAGTGAAAGAAAAAAGTAACAGCATTCTATATCTGTAAGTACTATTCAAACAGCTCTAATTTCTGTGTAGATCACACTGTGGTATTCAAGCTTTATGGGCTTCCAGCGAGATCTACAGCTAGAATTATTGTTGATCTTTACAGCACATCTCCTGACACTGAAATTGATGTGTACTCATATTTAATTTTAATGGCATTGAAGATGATACTTATGTACCGTAATAAGTGTTGTCTTCAGGATACGCAGAGCTAAAGGATGGATCAGAGCTCCCATTTAAGTATCAGTGCTAATGTTGCTAATACTGATCTTATTAAACTGCACATACACTTCTTAAAAAATATAACCCAGTGTTCCTTTGGACTGCTGTGCCCAGGAGGACAGTAATATATAGGTTGCTTATGGAAGATAACAGATTTGACCTTACTTTTTCCTCCTTTCTAGGAAAACATTGCAAATTATTTTTGCCTTATGAAAGAGAAGCTTTCAGAAAATGGGATTATTTGGACTGAATCTTACTTTTCTACGTTGCTGTAGACCCTTGCCTGGCATTTAGATGAACCTGTTTCAGACCTTATCAAGCTTTCACAAATGGGTTTGATAACATTGTAACATTTTAGAAAGTCTGGATTGTGAAGAAAGATAATGCAGGTACCACCAAAATGCCAGGCAGTGGAAGAACTTAGGAAAACTTATATTCAAAGGTAAGAACACTAAATATGTGTACACCAGGTGTGAAAGAATGCAAAACTTTTTTCTTTCCAAGCCTTCTTAATACCTTGATTGACCCCTCCCTTGAAGGGGCTTCAAGGTTGTCTGTGAAAAAGTTGTCTTTTCAGGCAATTAACTGTTCTGCAAGGCCAGAGAAGGAAAGATATCACAGAATCACAGAATTAATAAGGTTGGAAAAGACCACTGAGATCACCTAGTCCAACATATTAACTAACACCATGTCATCATCTAAATCATGGCACTAAGTAGCTCATCCAATCTGTTCTTAAACACATCCAGGGATGTTGACTCAACCACCTCCCTGGGCAGCCAGAAGCTGTTTGTGAGAAAAAATAAAAAGAATGCCTCTTCCAGGCAGGAAAGACTTCTGTGAGAAATGAGCATATTAATCTTGCAAAAATACAAAAACAATTTTTCTGCGCTTACAGGATTCATATCAGATTTTATGAATCTGACTTCATCTGTGAGAAACAATAGTTCAGTAATACTTCTGCCACAAAACTTCTTTGGTTTATGTTTTGCATGTTCCTTCAAGGACAACAACATTCATTGCCTGAGGAGGAAGAATACGCAGTTAAAACATGGTAACAAGTTCTTTTGAAAGAAAAAACAGGTCACCCACATTGACATTTATTTGGGAAAGAACTGCATCACTAATACCCACAGGAACTTAGTGAAAGCCGCTGTATCACTCAGAGTCAGATATACCTCATCACTTTCCACTAAATGCCAAAATGGCAATATCTTGTTTGGCTGTGAGACAGCAGCTTCAGCCTCCCCTCTCACTTTGAGTGCAGACCTCAGTGGGAGCCTGGACTTCTGCATAAACAAATGACTGAGTTAAGTGTTTAAGAGAAGACTGGACGAGGAGCTTAGTGACATGGTCTAGCTGGGGGGTGTAGGGCTGGATGACCCTGGGCCCCTTCCGGCTCGGAGTGGCCTGCTAGATTGTGAGGCATCTAGGTTGTTATTATGCTCTGGGATGTGCTCTTGGTCGCTGTACGGGTATAAGATGGTGAGTTGGACTAGATGATCCTTGTGGGTCCCTTCCAACTCATAATTTTCTGTGATTCTGTGATTCTGTGATTGAGCTGGGAAAGCCAGCTCTAGTGTTCTCGCCTTTTAATCTCACTTATTTTGTGCCATTTAAAGTGTGTAAGAAAATTGGTTCGATTTGCCATGGCCTCAGTAGTCTCACCAAAACTTGGTTGATGAGCAAAACAGCAGATGGCTATGCTGGCTGCATGGACCACAAAGAAATCAGTATAATGGATGGTTCAGGCTGTATTTACTGAGGTCCTGAATCTTTAGTGATTACATATAGGATACCAAATACGTGTGAACTCATTCACACCTACTGTCCCTGCTTTTGTTTTCTTCTTAATTTTTGGATCTGAAAGATCCAAATTATGATCCCTTCTTATTTATATTCAAAAGCAGATTGAGAAGAAAAATGTTCTGAAAGACCTGGTGGCATTATAGTAACAAAATAAGACCAGAAGACTGCTAAGTATTTTTGTTCTCAATTGAAAAAATGTCAGTTACACTTATGTCTGAAACTCTAGATAATTGGAAAAATTAAAGGCATCTGCAGAGGCAGGCGAGGTTTCTGGCCATGATTTGTTCGGAATATTTTGGAATGTGATTAAAAATTCCCTGTACCTGCTATCCCACATTCAATTATTAGAAACCAGTGATAATACTGAAATGTGAAAGACTGTATTCAAAGAGCCTTGTTTCCTGTCAGCAGTGCTGTATGGAACCTTAGGAGGAATGATGTAAGGGAATTGTAAATGTCTGTCATACTGGGAATACTGCGTTGGCTGTCATCCTCTGCCTATGGGAAAGTATTTGAACGTCATGTGTCAGCATATTCTGTACAAAACTGAACAAATGGTTAGTCTGGGCATTTCTAATTAGATGTGCAGCATAAGTATATTCCACAGGAGAATATTTCATAGCAAGCTGCACAGGTTATTTAGTAAAAGTGCTTAGTATGATACTGTGCAATACAGCTATATAACTTTTTTAAATAATTTGGTCGCAAATCTTCAGCAAAGATGTTCAGAGAAAAAGATTAGAATTAAACCAGATAAGGCATTGATACCTAAAATGGAAAGGAGAGGTATGACAATCCTAATATGAGGTACAAACATCTGAAGTCTGAGGAATCTGAACTCCAAAACAAATTCTGTTTTTCTTTTGTATTCTAAATTTCCCCAGATTCTTAGAGGTACACATTTGCAGATGCTCAGAATTTGCTTTGTCTTGGAAAGGATGATCTGAAGGCATTGGCACATCCTTAAGCTAGCTAGCTGTGAACCAGAAATTGTGAGTTCACAGGTTCACAGGTTATTCTGAGTTGAAAGGGACACATAGGATCATCTAGTCCAACTCCCAAGTGAACNTACTCATAGGGCTTGTTCTCCAGTCCTTTCACCATCCTTGTTGCCCTTCTCTGGTCCCTCTCAGGCAGCTCAACATCCTTCTTAAACTGGGGAGCCCAGATCTGGACACAGTACTCAAGATGTGGTCTGACCAGCGTCGAGTACAGGGAAAGGATAATGTTCCTAGTCCGACTGACCACACTGTTCCTAATACAGGCCAGGATGCCATTGGCCCTCAGCCACCTGGGCATACTGGTCCACTCCCATGTCCTTGGAAGTGCCCACACAGGAACCAGTTATCATTCTCCAAACAATTTTTGTGAGTTGTGTGTATTTATATATATATTTGTATATTTAGGTATTTCTCTTCATTGTTTTTAAAAGTCCAAACCAGCTCTGGGATTATCTCAAACCTATGTGCTCCACTAACCTATAGTTACAGGTACAGTCATATCTCAGTATACATATATGCATCCTTGTTTGGATTCTGTCTGTTCAATTCTTTCCCTGTGGCCTATTAAAAAAGTGACCATTATGAATGATAATGGTTCCATTATGATTCCTCTACTCTTATAAAATGACTTGCAAAATGAACCTTTGGAACTACTGTTTTACAGTTATTTCACTCCAAATAAACGATATTAAATGCTACATCATCTAATGCAACCGATTAAGTGTTGTCCTATCATCAGAACTTGAAAATGCCTATGCTAGGAGAAGTTGGTTGCAACTAGTGCCCCACCTTGCTTTCACTATTCATAATTGCGGAGATCAACAAAATTAACCAGAATTAAAAGCAATCTTTCCTGCAGCCCCCAGTCTGTTGTCAAAGCACTACAGAGAGTTGTTCTTGATGGTTCTCCCGCAGCCACAGATCATAGTTCGTATTATTGATATGGTTGGGAAAGACCTTGAAGATCATCAAGTCCAGCCTATAATCCAACTAAAACCTAACATCTATAACATTTATATAATGACCCTCAACACCTCATCCAGTCTACCCTTAAACACCTCCAGGGGCGGCGATCCAAACAGCTCCATGGGCAATGCTTTCCAATGCCA
>WEKX01024235.1:761-16764 GCA_013390025.1 Pitta sordida
TAGGTTAGGTAATAGGTGATAGGTTGGACTCGATGATCTCTAAGGTCTTTTCCAACCTTACTGATTCTGTGATTCTGTGATACTATCTGCTCCCCTAGCAGCTCATTCCCCTTTAATAGGTAATTTTTAACATTGATTTGTTCAGGGATGTGGTCTACAGCTGTAGAAACAAAATTGCTTTGGCACAAGTCAATGGATAGCACACATAGGATGGATGTGCAAGTTTCTCAATCAACTGCTAATACCAATAGCATTGCAGAACTATAGACTCATATATCATGGCTATGAAAAGCAAAAGGATTTTTACCTTACAATACATTCCTCTTCAGATATGATAGACAAAAAAATAGATACCTCCCTCACTTTTGAATGAATCACAAGACTTTACCAAGTAATTAATCTTATTTAACATAATTTTGCTACTCCTAAATTTTAAATGGCCTAAGCTAATGCCTTTTCTCTTTACTTAATCTATTTTTTATTTTTTCCTGTTCTCCCACAATTGTAAAATTTCAGGCACTGCCTCAGTACACACCAATTCCTGTACTACTATATAGAAAAAATGCCTTGACCTAATTCTGCTCAATATGTCCTGATGTTAGTTTTATTTCTCAAAAATCCTAGTTTGTTTGTTCTAAAACAGTCCTCTAATAAAAAATAAACCCAATTATCTGACAGAAGATAGGAAAAATAGGGATAATAAGCTGTTCGCTCACTGACACTTAAGAAGTCAATGACACTGTTTTAAGTGAGATTTCTTTGTTATTCTTCTTTAGTTCTTCTTGCATTGTGGTGTTATTTTCTCAACACTCCCTTATACATGACAGACAAAAGTCCCTACACTTTCATTACTGTGTATTAATACTCGAATTCTGTAAGGAGCAAATATCTGAAATTCACTTTGTTTGGCACTTTGCAATGTCGTTGGAGTCTCTGGGTAGATATCAAACTATTTGGTAACCCAGATTGTTCCACATAGAGTTCTATAGTTTCTTAAAAATCATATTAAAATACTTCATTTTTAAATTCAGATTCCTTTTTCTTGATGCTTTTTTTTCTCTGGGCATAATTAACTGTAGTATCTTCAGGGCCAAAGGCACATTCAAGCTTTTGAAAAACACTTTCTATTTCCACTACAATGGATGCGGGTAAACATATTGTTGGATGCCTTTTAAATATTGAAAGAGTAAAGCAGTTCCTTAATTTATAGAACATAAAATAGTTCATTTTCAAAGGAGAATAAACAAAACTGAATAGAATGAAATATGCTAGAAGTAAACAAACAAACAAATCCTGTCAAAACATTTGCAGAAGTACTTTTTCTTCAGTCCATAGAATCCTCCTCTTTAATTCTTCAGTAGATAATTCTGAGTTAAAAAGAACCCTACTTAAATTAATTATCTCTTGCCTAAATGATCATCTTGCATAAAAATTACTTTCATAGTACATCACTGCTGAGTGAAGAGTTCTTCAGTTCTCTGATTTGTTTACACTGTATAGCCTACTCATAAATATTGAGTTGAATTTCAGATTCACCTAAAACCATAAATTCCAATTCGTATCAAAAATAGGAGTCTAGAAATTGATAAAAGGCCACAGAAGTTAATGATGAGTGTAAGAAAAATCAGAAGAATTTGAAGTCCTGAGTGATCAAAGTACATATAAAACATCAAATAATAATTATTTGCAAATTATTTTAACTAAGTGATTCTCCCTGCTTAATAAAAACTAGATCTGAGTGTATGGAAAGGAGGCCATTGGCCTGATCAAAATAGTATCAGCATTTTTATACAAAGCATGACATTTACAGATGGATCTTTGCCTCACTGAAGCTCATTGCAAATTTCCTTGGACATATATGTTAATCAGAATTTAGAGTAAACAGCTCACCTGTGGCAAAAAGAGTAGCAATTGGATCAGTGACTAGTTTTATGCATTTTCTTTAGGTATATTAAAACAAAATCATAAAGAAAATCTGAGGGAAATGAATGAAACAAGTCTCTTTAGAATATGCCAGTTTCAGAAAGGTGAGGAGGAAAGAAAGCAAGTATCAAGATTATAGACACACTTCTTTAAATTGATTAAATTCAGAATTTCTGCTTTTATATGCCCTGAAAATGGTATCTAAGCCCTACCCCTACTGTATAAATCCTACCTGGATTTAGAAAACCCATATGATTTTACATTCCTCACACAGGACATCTGTAGCATATTAGATAGAGGTCTCGCATTTCAACTGGTAAAACTCTGAGAACATAAACTCATCTAAAACTCTCTAAATTTGAGCAGGTACTTTCTCCCTAATAGTACATCAAAGTTATTTCTACTTTATGTAGTTTTAATTGAGTAGCTACCTTCACTGACATATTAGGGTCATTTGGGACATACCGTGCCATACAGTATTTTAAACGCATCTAAACCTGATGCTATCTTGTTTGCATGCAAATTATTTTTGTTACTTCACCCAAATTACTGTTAATACAAGACATTTTAATGTCAATTGGCATCCTGCTTTTTGGTCTTTACCTCCTTGTAGAGAAAAACCCTGTTCTCCAAAACAAAAGCCTTCCCTTCACCTGCCAAACCAGGACTGAATCATGTTTCCGTTTGTGCTTGTGCGAGTGTGTGTGAGATGGAGTGAATGTCCTAGAAACTTCATCAGAAATCCTGATCCAGCAGGGTTTCATTTTCTCTTCTGCATTGTAGAAAAAGAAGTTATATCTGTGATCTTTATTCCCCCTTTGTATATTTTATTTCCACTATAGTGTTATAGGGTTTCATTTCTTTAATGTCTACTGTATAATAAACTCAGAGGTCAGCTCCGCTTGGGAAGAAGCAGAAGACTGCCCCTTGGCCAAGGACATTTAAAAAGGGTTCTTCTGATTACTCCTCCTCATAAACAAGGCAGACTTCCCACAGCTCACTCTTGACTCCCTCTTCAATTTTCAGCAAGTCCTTCCAGCATGGTTTGCCTACATTGTTTTCATACATCACCACTTTGTTTCATGAAACCACAAGCAATTTGTTTTGGCCTAACAGAACACTCATCATATGCAGAGCCACAAATTTATTAGTAATCTAATTAGTGTCTTGGCAGCCTGATACAACAAAGATATACAGTAATCCACTTACAATGATACTAACACATGTATTCTAAATTATCCAATTATTGCTAGTCCCCATTAATGTTGTCCTTTCAGTTGTGTGCTGACTTTCTCCAATGTAATTCCTGTCTTCTAGTGTTATATTTATCCTTCCCATGACCTTCAGTATCCTAAAATTGAAACTGTGAGCCTCACTTCAGAACAGGAAGGGTTTGCACTGAGTCACCAATGACCCAAGTTCTTTGCTTGGAAGCCTGCTCATGCTGTTCTCTCTGCTCTTAGGTCTTCTTATGGTTATTTTTATAAAGGCCACTTTAGTACAGTTGTGAGTGTCCCCACCTGCCATGCGGGAGACCAGGGTTCGATTCCTGCCAGGTAGGCAGTACTGTGGTTTAAGAGTTGGACTTGATGATCCTTGTGGGTCCCTTCCAACTCACAATAATCTGTGAATCTTCCTACTGCCCTCAGGTTACACACACACAATGACCACTCACATTTTCATTGCTATACTTCATTAGATCATACTTATATCTGCAGTCAGTGTTAAGCTAAAGCAAAACCCATTTAGGTAATAGCTTCCTAACTGCTATGCGTCGTGGTTTGACCCTGGCTTGATGCCAGAGATCCACCACAACTTCTCCTGGAGGAGAAAAACTAGAAAATAAAACTGGAAAATAAAACTGGTCACAGGCAAAAAAGCAAGGCAACTACAAGTAAAGAATATAAAGGATTTATTTACCAACAAGATCAGAACTGCGAAGGAAGCATCATTTAAAAGGCAACCTTTTACCCCTCACCCCTCCTTCTCTTACAACAGATGTCATATTCCCTTTTTTCACCAGGAGACACAGGGGGAACATAGGGTAAGGGTAAACCAGGCAAGTTAGTCTTCTGACCAGATCCAGGGTAAGAACCATCTCTCTGCCCTTCCATAAAGTTCTCTCTCTCTCTCCCTCACGAGCAAGATCTTGACCCGAGGATGACAGCTCTTATGAAATTCTCTGTTGTCCAANGACAGTTGTCACAGAACAGGAGTGTATAAAAAGTACTGGGTTTTTTTGTTTAGGTTCACTTAATATTTGCATTTAATTCCTCTGTAAAGAGAAGAAATAAGCTTAATCAGCACTTAATTTGTCCATTCTATAACTCCACAAATAGAATAAGATTGTGAAGTAACTTGGTAAAGGCAGCTAAAAGTGTTTGGAAAAGTTACAGTCGGGTCTCCTATATCACGGAACTGGAGTCTTATTCATCTCCCATGAACCTCACCTTCTGCATTCATTGGCAGCTCATTAATATGCAAATTTGCCCTGTACCCTCACACCGCCCCCCAGTACTCCGGCGCTGTTTTGGCACTGCTCTGCTGTGTGTTGGTGTTCGTGTCGATGTTTCCCAGCGCCCATGGCAACCTCACACCGGGAAAACCCCCCTTTTCCTCTTGGCCAGGGACAACGGCGCGGAGGGTTGCCCGTGCTGCTGTCACGGTGTCTCTTCAGGTGGGTAGACCTGGTCTCTCCATACTCGCGGTAGATGAGTATGTCTCAGAGAGTCATTCAAGAAAGTCTCCAACACACATCTAACCTGAGAGCATGTAAATCTTTCATAACTGCACGCAGCCTCCACTCTTGGAGTGGGGCAGGCACCCGGCTGTGGTGGAAGCGGAGCTGCCACTGCAGAGCTGCCCCGCTCAGAGTGGAGCCGTGGCGGCTGTCCTGGTGCCTCGCTGCGCCACTGCTGCCATGCCCACTCTGTCAGGTGCAGGGGGCTGCCACGGTGGCTGTGCAGGTTTATTTGCATATTCATGACTGCCTAATTGAATATTCACGCATGTCAGGTCACGCATGTGCCGTTGCGAAAAGCGGCCTCCTTAAACGCTGACAAATCATGCTGCTTAGAAGTGAAGCCGCAATATGGGGGGTGCAAAGTGGAAGAGGGTTGACTGTATTTGGTATGAGTATTTGTCATATTTTTTCCTCTATCTTAAAATATAAGTATGGCTGTAAAGCGCAGAGCTTAAAAGCTAGAGAAAAACAGGTTTAAAAAAAATAAAATTTTGTGGTGCAAGCACACATAGCAAAGTTTTAGACTGTTATAGAGAGATGAGCAGAAAAAGAATATCACCACTGCAATGAACATTTTCTTTTATTTCCCATTTTATTTTGCACAGGGACTATTAAGTATAAACTCTCCTAGCATTTTCCAGGCAATAAAACTAGCATTAAAATTTTTACTTTCTTTTAATTGTCCACTTCTACTTTTTTCTTAACAAAGAATGCCTGTCTTGAAGCTGCAGCCACTTCCCTTTGATAAAGAGCTGTCAGTTGGTTCAAAATAGAGATGGGATGGGATGGGATGGGATGGGATGGCATGGCATGGCATGGCATGGCATGGCATGGGAGAGGCTAGGCTAGGCTAGGAATGCATCTACTTGAACAATTCAAGAAATTTATTGCACCCTTGATTCTGCTCATGAATTACTCAAAAATGAAGCAATGAATCCATAAAAATCCTGTACATCTGTACTATTCTGAAATTATTACTATACTTATTATTAATTATTATTACTATATAGAAATTATTCAGTATACAAGGCCAAGGAATTTTTGGCAGAAGTAGGCCATGAATTATGTACCCATAAGTTCCTATATGATTTATTTATTTGTGATACAAACCACATAACATTGCCTTACTTTATTGATTACAACTTAACAGTGCTGTGACTTACAATCAAGTTTACTTTCTTTGTGAAACACATTTTCTTTCTCAATTAAATGAGTTATGGTGACTTGGATATATTTATATGATAGGAGAGATTCTGGTCCAGAAGTGCTAAAACATAAATAAATGAATTTAAGCAAACAAACTACGTGATATGACAAATAGCTCACAATTCAGTTTATACATTGATTACCAAATGTAATGAACAGAAATCAGTGCAAAAGGGAAAGCTGATAAGAGCATCACACGTTATCACAGTGAGACAGGCGTTTCCCAAGAAGGAGGGATTTCTATATTCCAGTGTCTGTTCCCAGAACTGTCAACTATTTTGGTGCCAAGCAATTTCTGGATAAAATCGAGTAGTGACAGGTTCCCGGAACTCATATCTTCCCCTTCTCACAAGCTGAGGACTTGTTTGTGCTTTCTTTGGCCATAAAATACCATATTCCCTCTTGCATATTGGCAGCTTCCACAGAACATCCTGGCATGCTGCTGTCTGTAGAGAACTAGCTCACACAAAATACTCCAGTTTGCAGAACATCAGCTCCTCCATTTGGTAATACAAGGCAGATTTCAAGGACAAGCAAGTGAAAAAAGAAAGTACTTAAGAATGAGTATTTTATCAGCAGCTGCAAGAAGCAGTACTAAACCTGCTTGGTTCCACAGGGCCATTTAGTCAATTGCTTGACACTTGCTACTTGCTTCTTTTCCTCAGCTGTTGATAAGCACTGAAAGTCTACATTGATGTTTCCAGTGTTAGCAAAACTGTCTCATTTCCCAGAATACATACTGATCAGTTCAATATTCCTCCATAAATACCCACTAGGAATATATCTTTCAGATGTCCAGTTGCTCAGTTACATATTTTTGATTATCTTTCATAATAACTTTTCAGGGCAGCAATGACAAATTCCTCCTTGTATAAGCCTGAGATACAGAACTCCTGATAAATGCAGTCAGTATTCACTCCTGTAATAGTGACAGCCAAAATAGTGCTGGTTTGCCCTGGCCAATCCTTAATTTTGGCAGCAGGGTGCCCTGGTAACATGTACCTATGCCTCTACAAGGCAGTCAGAAGCAGGGAAGGACAGTTTAGCAAACTTTTAAACCATCTTTCCCACATGCTGCTCAAGCCGTCTGCCCTGAAAGCATGAGATGCTTATTTCACTCACCCTTTCTCAGTGAACAGCTGTCCAAGGAAAGGTTTTGTTAGTTTGAAACACAGCAGTTTCTTCCTTGTTTGAAATACAGCAGTCTCTTTCTCTCATTTAATGTTACAGATAATTAAACTGTCTCTTTCCAATTTGCTACTGCTGTGCGCACAGTTACAGTGTCTTAGACTATACAATGAACTTAGGAAGTTTCTGGGACAGTGAGTTACAGGGTATTTGATTCACATTATAGATTTTTGAGAACAAAGAAGTATTCACTTTCTGAAGTGATTTATCGGTGTGTATTTTAAGCAGCCTCTGGAACACTACTGGCCTCTGATAGGCTCTCTAGTTGTTATTCCCCATAATCTGCCCTTCACTTATAAGCTTGACACAGTAAAAGTGGGAAGTGGAGAGTAAATCGAGATAGAGGTCTAATGCTGATTGTCAGGATACTAATGTCTTCCTTACTCCTTCTCCTAAATTGGCAGATACTTGTGGCTAAATGGCAGCATCCTCATCAAGACAGGCAGCAGTTTCCCTGGGATGTGGCATTTTCACCATGACTTACATATGATTTTCAAGTCAGAAACTTCTTATTTGTAGTCCTTAAAAAAGTATACTTTGCTTCCCTATAGCTTTGATCTTTTCTCACAACATAAAATTAAATGGAAGAGCATTTATTTTGCTAGTAAAATATGAAGTACAATAAGTTCAGAAACCACTTAAGTTTTACAAAAGGGCCTTTTTCTTGATCAATACAGGAAATACTAACATTTAAAAACTAAATCTGCATCTGCAAATTTTGGTGCTTATAAACAAATTGACTTCAAGCTTCGTGAATGTTTTTGTATCAACAGAGATATGTTTGTAAAATCTGTATACCTACATTTCCCAGAAAAACAAACTACACTTTTTCATCCACTTCTCTTGAAAAACCTTTAACCTTGACATCTATTCAGCTTAGTAAAATAAATTATTAATCCTCTGTTTCCATTCTCTATCATCTCTCTATCATCCACATGTGTGTGTTTGTAGGTACAAATGCAAACACATATATGAAAACAGAAAGAAATTAAAACAGGTCTGTAACATACCTTCCACATTCAGCAGTTTCCATCTGTTTTCATGTATGCTGATTTTATTCAAATATTTTGCACAATTTGCAATTTTCCTGTTGTCAGCCAAGTCAGATCCTAATGAAACTTTTTGGGCATTATCTAATGTAAAAGCTAAAAAACATTTAGTTTGACTTTAAATCATGGTTGTTGAAAGCATTCCACATTCTCTTGAACATCTATCTCTTTGGATGATTACTTTCTTGATATTTTGTGGACTTTTAGGAAATCTTGTGGGATAGAAATTTTCAAATAATTGCCTTATTCCAAATTATAGCATTTAACAGAATCCAGAAAAACAAAAAATGTCATCACTAAAATCACTACTTGACAGCTGGCTTCCATTCACTTTATTTTGGAAATGGCAAAAGCAAAACCTTTTGCAGGATCATCAGAGATGCAGTGAAACTGAAAAAATACAAACAGAAAGAAGAAAGGGAAAAATGCATATAAATTTTCCACTGGTAACAAACGGAATGGTGTATCAATTTCTAAAAAGTTCATATGTTTCTTAAGTTAGTAAACCTGATCATCACTTGAAATAAAGAAATGCATTAGATGAGACTATTACAAATTGGCTTAGCTCAAATTAAGTACAAAATAATTAACATTTTTTTCCTAATCCTCCTCAAAATTATATGTACTCATGTTTGGTACAGAAGTACCATAGGAAAATATAATTCAGTGAAGTGTACTCATTAAGAACTTAGCATTAATAGTTCATTAACAGTTCATTAGCTGTCTGATTCTATCCAGTTTCCAGTGAATTCTATAAAACTTTACATAATTATCAATGTTAAGATAAGTTGCTTAAGAAGTCACATATTTTGTACAAGGCTTATTATATCACAGTATCACAGTATAGATCACAGTATAGATAATGCTGGAAAGGACCTTGAAGATCATCTAGTCCAACCTATAGCCCAACTAACCTAGCATCGACATCTAGATCATATCGCTCAACACCACATCTAGCCTACCCTTAAACACCTCCAGGGTTGGCGACTCAACCACCTCGGTGGGCAACCCATTCCAAATCCAGATCACTCTTTCAGTAAAAAACCTTTTCCTAATATCAAGCCTAAACTTTCCCTGCTGAAGCTTAAGACTATGACCTCTCGTCCTGTCCCCAGAGACCAAGGAGAAAAGACCAACCCCTGCCTGACTACAACCTCCTTTTAGATAGTTACAGACAGCAATAAGCTCACCCCTGAATATCCAATTGACAAAGATTTTGAAGTTTAAAAGATACAGACTGTAATAAACAGAAACATTCTGGAAAGCAAGGTCTTTCTATTCTGCTTGTCTCTTTAAGTTATTTTCCGTATATGCTCCCCACACACTTTGATACTGCTATACTATTTATTTTGTCTTTACACTAACTTGCATCACATTTAACTCTCCACTTAAGCACCATATTTATGAAGGGAGAGCATGAAGAACCATGAGAAACAACATTGGATATGGTAACAAGTTCTTAGTCACAGCAAAACTATTCTCCATGCCGGCAAATACTGGTTCCTGGCAACTCCCAGTCCATGGAGCCTGGTGCAATCCATCTCCAAATAGGTTGCAGCTCATCTGTGTGGCTTGGTTTTCTTTGATTGTCTTTAACCTTAAGCAGAAAGACTCATATCTTGCAAGGTGTCAGCATACTCCACATGCACGTGAGTCCGCACTTCCATGTTAGGCAGTGACAGTGGCCCAGTGTCATCCCTTCCAAGATTTCACACTGTCAGGGTGTTACCCACAATTTTCTAGAGGCATGGAGTGAGAAAAATGGCTTTTTATGCAGAGGATGGATTGGGGCAGATTGGCTTGAGTATGAGGTCCACCTTTTTAGGAGAATGGTATTGACTCCTTGCTGCATGTCAAATTCCAGGCCTCTGTGCAGAGCAAAGGAAACAACTCAGGCACAGGCAGAGAGGCTTGATCAATCCAGGAGAACAACTTAAACCCTGTAATCCTATAGAACAAACAGCCCTCTTCTCCATCCTTCCCATCTTCCGCAGGGCTCCAGTACATGTGAAGACCAAAGAGTAGGCAGAGATGATGTCAGGTATTTTACGACAGGGAGGAGAGGAGTTCATACTTAGGTAAAATACAGCAGTGACGATCAGTGTTTTGCATGGATTTGCCTCCAAGTAGAAGATGATCCATGTTTTTTTCCTTAACTCTAGTGCTGCTTTTGAGAAGAAAAAACTCCAACAAAAAACAACAAAACCCTTTAAAAGTAACTTTAGAAAAAGTCTGCTCAGCTCCACTCACTTTTTTTATTTTTAATATCTATTTGCGCGTGAGAGCTTATCTTTGCATGACAAGGCAGAGGCTTCAAAAAGGAACAGAGGTGTTTTTCCAAATTATACTTAGAAAAGAAAACAGAACGGTATATGACCAAAATACTCATATTTTTAAGTAAACATATGGGAAAAGTTAAAACATTTACCCTCTAGAGTTGAAAAGTATGTCTAGTAACAAGGTACCATGTCAAGGACCAGGATAAACCTCTTCTCCTTAGGATCAGCATCAACATTGCCACCACTCACCTACAAGAAGCTCTCACAAAACCGACGGTGTGGGCCATGGTTAGGAACTTGGATGGAACCTAAACATTCACAGAAGACCAAAATCTCATGGCATTATTCAGGGCTGGGAACTCCTGGGGAGATTACCCCATATTATCCAATGCCAAGGGTACCAAGAATACTCGAGGGATATCAAATTGCTCTTGGTTTTGAGTCAGAGACCAGCGAGTGAGAGCCAGGTGCTTTAACGGTGGTGGTGGCCGTGTGTGGCAGTGGATTATGACCCCGACGGCGGGCGCAAGTGCCCTCTATGGCCGCAGACAGGCGCGGGGGCAGCGCTCAGAGTGGCAGCACGTTCTCCCCCCGCAGCCCCCCAGCAGAAGCTCCCTGCCCGACGGGTGCGGGAGGCCGGAGCCCCAGTCCGCCCTCGCCCTGCGGGGCGGCGCGGGCGGGCCGATCGGAGCCGTGCGGTGTCGGGGAGGAGCGCGCCAGAGCTTGTAGGAGCACCCAGAGCTCGGCTGTCGGGATGCGGCCGCAGAGGGGAGGGGAGCGGCAGCGGCGGCACCTTCCCCCCGCAGAAGAGCCAAGTTAAATAGCCAGCGCGACTCCGCCGCCTTCCTCTCCCCTCCTGGCTCCGAGCCNCAGCCCGTCCCGGTGCCAACTCCCGCGGCGGGGCTGGGGTGGGGAGGGTCCCGCCGGCGGCGCTGCCCGGAGGGCGAGAGGGAGGGGCTGCGAGAAGGGAGCAGGGAGCGGGGCGGTGCGGGCTCGGGCTGTCGGCGGGGCTCCCGGAGGGACGAGGCGGCAGGTGCCGCGGCTTCCCCGAGAGGGATGCTCGCCATCCCGCCATCCCGCCTTCCTTCCGCACCGGCCGCGGGGACGAGGAGCCGGGCGGCACCAGGGTCCCAGCGCGGCCAGGCGAGACTTGTCCCGATTGATCCCGGTCACGGTTTTCAACCTGCCGTGAGAGGCTGCGGCGTGAGAGTCGAGTTTCCCGGGGACTGCGTTAAATCGCTCGGTTTGTAACCCAGCTGCAAGCCTGAGCTGACAAAAAAAAATAATCCGGCTACTTCAGTGTATCTAGCGCCTCATGCACTTTTAAGAGAAGCCCGTGTAGGAGTTAGAAAATAACTTGCCACTTCATGGCAGCGTATTTGGCAAATCATTCATGAATGATGCCCTCTGACGGCGGTACTTCGCTGTCCCGGTTTATGTAAAATGTAGCTGGTCTGCCCTGTGGACCTTTTAAAATCATTGCCGGGTCTCTGGTAATGTGCCGCTGTTTTTGGCAAGTAAAGGTTTTTTTTTTGAAACGTCATTGCAATGGTTTTCAGTCACCAGCTAAAATTATTCTATAGATATAAAATATTTACCATTGCTAACATAAACAGCCCTTTAATTTTTTTTGGTGCCCTTCTAGCTAGATGGGTGACCATAGCCCTGCACTTTTTTAACGAAAACTGTGTTCATCCTTCTTCATGTTTTATCCAGAGTGTTATTCAACTGCATGAAAGGTAACTTAAAGACACATTCCTCCTTCACAGTGGATTCATAACTAATCCAAGCATCTGTAATTGTAAGACTGAGAGTAAATACTTGTAAAAGCAAGTGTAGAAGCAAAGGGTGGAGGATACCTGACATCATAAGCATGTATGACACCTGCATGTAAATCTATGGAAACAAGCTGTTGTCTTGTCTGAGACAGTTTTTGTACTGTGTATTTGCATCTATTGACTGTGTGTGAAGAGATACCAGAATTTAACCTTTGGGGGTTTAAAATCTCTATAATTCACAGAATCACAAAATCACAGAATCAGTCAGGTTGGAAAAGACCATAGAGATCATCGAGTCCAACCTATCACCTATTACCTAACCTAGCTGGGAGGAAATATTATAGAATCAAACCTACTGTAGAGTCCTCTGTGTTTTAAAGCTGTTTCACAGTTCTTAATTTGTAAGACCTGTTCATAAACTGCAAAAATAATCTGTGCAGCAATTATCTAAAATGTTAACAGCTGAGTAGGTTGTAGGCAGTTCTGAATATTTCAGCATTAAAGGTGAGGGATAATCACTATCATTAGGTTAAATTTTAGGACTCGTATTCTTGTAGCTGTGTTAAATGTATATGTTTAAGGCCACTAGGAAATGCCATTCCTGCTGTTACTCATGAGACTGGGACCAGACTAGATGCTCAACGAATTTTGTTTGTTTTTTTTGGACAAGAGTGGTAGGAACTAAAGGCACGTGGCTGTATAGTTTACTTGGCCCTAACTCAGAAGTAGTGCTGTGAACCTAAGGCTTTGGCAACCTGTTTCCAACAAACACAGAACTTAGCCTCACTTTTCTGACTATTTTAAATAGAAGTGTGTGATTGAAAGAAGGCATGAATATATACATTTAGTAAAAAAGTAATATAAACTCTTAAGTTCAACAGGAACATCTTATGACACATATTTATTTAACTGCCTGGCTCCCCTAAGATGCCACCTACTAAACTTCTACAGAAAATTATGCTCAAAATATATTTAAAAATAAGAACTTCATTTACAATTAACAGTGTGATAAGTACTTCACTTGCATCTTCTTGAGTTATTTAGCAGTATTGGAATCTAGGTCTGTTTGCCTTGCTCAAAGAAAATTACGTAATTTAATACCTGTGTATTGGCTGTGTGTGCATGTTTCTCAGAAATAAGATGTAATAACAGTAGCTACCATTTGCTAAATACTGCGTGCTGAGTCCAGTTAATTATTTGGGATTGTGGTAACTAGGTGGTCTTAACACTTAAAGACAGATGGATTGGAGTTTGTTTTTTTGTTTGTTTTATGGTTTTTGGTGGGTTTTTGTTTGTTTGTTTGTTTGTTTTTTCTCTTCACAAGGGTAACAATTAAATACTCCTTCCTGGAAAATAACTTAGCATACTTTTAAATCAAAGGCAGCATACTAGATTTGAAATACAATGCTAATGTATTTTGCATGCATGTATTTTTGACGCTAACAAACTTCTTTAAGAAAGTTTCTTGCAGGTTATCTATAAAATTCTTGAAGTGCAGGTGTTCATATTCTGTTCTATAAAACGGAAATTTCAGTCAGATCTTGTCCCTAATGTTTTCCCAGTCTCTTCATGTTGTAGTTTCTGACACTTGTTTCATTCAGTATCAGATATTCTTACTCATCTGATTTCAAAGAGCAGTATATGTTTCCTCTATCTGTAGTGAACTTTTTGTTGTGATTTCTCATATAATCCTTCACCCTCTTTGCCCTTAGGAGTACTCAAGGGGTCAAATGCCTTAGGAATTGTTACTCACTGTTAGAATGCCTGTGCCATGATTTTACATGGATTTTATGATCTCATCAATCTAGTATGCATTAGTTACTGTGTTTTTTCGTGGTGTTGCTAGAAGCTTGAAAGGGAATGATAGCCATGTACTGTTGATATACCAGGATTTTAAATGAAGAAATAAATGTACAACTCATTTCTATGTATAAATAAATGTTTTCACTAGTTGTGGTTTTCTTGAAATGAGGACTCTTCTCTTAAACTTGTGCATGTTTTATGCAGTAGACCCAGTTTTCTAATGACTTCCATACACAACCAGAAAAAAAAAAAAAAAAGCTAACTGTAGAATTTTTTTCAGCAGAAACCCAAAGGAAAAAAGGTGACATGAAACTTGTTTGGATAGCACTCTTTTCTTGAGTTACCCAAATTGTGTACTCAATAAGAAGAGCAAATGCAGCACATGGAGATTTTCTGTTCCTTTCCTTCTCTTGTTTTTCACTGTGTCTGTGTGGTTTGGGTACTTGACTAGAGATGCTGATGTTTTTTGCTAACCTGATTTTTGGAATGTGAGTCCTGGGACATTGATGTTTCTTCAGCATTTGGCACCAGCCAGTACAGAAGCTTCCTGAAAGTCAACACTAGGTGTCATGTTACCACAAACTTCAGTGTCTTGCCTTTTCCCTGTCTACATATTCAGGGCCAATATTTATTCTTGCCATTTTTGTAAAGTAGCTGACCACCATTAATATTTCACAGAAATATTTTGGTATGTTTGGAATCCACTCATTCGTACTGTATGTGGCTGTAAGAAGCTTCAAATTTCCTTTGAATTTTTTTTTTAGAAGAAATTATATCACCAGTAGTAAGGACGCATGGATTTCAAGATTATTTCCAAGATCTTTCTATGCCACAGTACAAATAAATATGATATACTTATTAATGGAAGCATTTTCTCTCAAATACTCATTTTCCTTTAAAATTTCTTGCTGGGCAAAAGCTGGTTTCAGAAACTTTTGTTGTGAAGTGAATAAAATTTGTCTTCTAATCTGGGGATGGAAAACACAAAAAAGCAGATGCCAGAAGCTTTGTGACAGGGAGGGGGGGGTCTCCATTTAGTCTATTGTGTGAAGCCTAGTAATTCCAGTGTAAATTTTGTTGCCTTCACATTTATTTGGGAAGATGTTTTTTCCTTTAAATATCTGTGAACTTAGTAGGTTCAAGATCCTATTAAAGAAATTCACCAAGACCTTGCTAAATATCAGAATGGTCAAATGTTTCATGTTTCTTTGCTTGACTTCCTTACTGTCACAAACAAAAACTGAATCCTGCTTTTACCTGTACACATCTCTGTGAAAACAGTTACCAAAGTGATAAAAGACGTATTCGAGCTTATGGCTTTAACATCTTGATGGAAATAAGACTTATGCCTACCTGCTGCTCAGGAAAAGAACAGCATTGGTATTCCTTTTACACTTCAGATCTGTGTTTCATATTGTAAGCAGGGTTTTTTTTTCTGATGTTTTAAACATTTTATGAGATGAATACAAATAGAATCACTTTCACTTGAGAGCACAGAGACTGCTGAGAATAGAAATGGTAATAGGGCTCAGCAGAAGGGAACAGGGTATGACTGTGTTCCTACAACTCTGAGACCTAATATTGCTTGCTAGTGGTATTGCAATAATTGAGACAGCAAACACAAATCAGACTCATTCAGGTTGAAAGGGACCTTGTGAGGTCCATGGACCTAACCTTCCCCTGCAAGCAGCGACTGTGTTGAATTCACTTTGAAGTGTTCATGTTTTTTCCCATTGCATCTGTTAAATCTCTCTGGGCAACTTTCTCTCTGCTGGATTGTTTTCATGGTGAAATGGGGTAGGGGTGTGTCGTGGTTTGACCCTGGCTGGATGCCAGAGACCCACCCCAACTTCTCATGAAGGAGAAAACTAAAAAAACAAACTGGAAAATAAAACTGGAAAATAAAATAAAACTGGTCACAGGCAAAAGAAGCAAGGCAAAACTATAAATAAAGAACATAAAGGGTTTATTTTCTAACTAACAAGCTCAGAACTGCAAGGGAAGCATCATTTAGAAGGCAACCTTTCTCCCCCC
>WEKX01024235.1:31931-50496 GCA_013390025.1 Pitta sordida
TGGAGGAAAAAAGGGAATATGATACCTGTTGTAAGAAGAAGGAGGGGTGGGGGAAGAAGGTTGCTTTTAAAATGATGCTTCTCACATTAAGCTCTGATCTTTTAAATAAATAATCTTGTAAATAAATAAGTCCTTTTTATTCCCCATTTGTAGCTTGTTTTGCCTGTGATAAACCTTTTTTCAGTTTTTTTTTCCTTTTCTTCCTCCCTCCTCCTGTTTGTATAAGGGGGGGACATGGAGAAAATGTAGTGAGGGAGAGGTTGTGGGTGAATCTCTGGAATCCAGCCAGGGTCAAACCACGACACAAGGTGATTGAGCAGAGTCCAAGAGTGCCTGTTTACTGATGTCAAACTTAGAACTTTCCAAACTGCAGTAAAAACCAATTTTAGTACAGTTATGCCTCACTGCATTGTGATTTCTCCGTCGCAACCTTGCTGGTTCACGGAAATTTTCCCCGTGAACCTGCCTCAGTGATTCATGGAGCTTCCCAGTCGATGTATACGCAATGCCTCTGCTTCGGCGAGGGGTGGCGCTGGCACTCCCTGTGGGGAGAGACTGGCCTGGCCCTGCAGGGAGGGCGCTGGGTGCCTCCCACTTGCCTTGGCACTTACAGCCCCACACATGTGTGTCTCCATATCTGGTCCCTACTGCGGAAAGCTTACCCTCCCTTACGAGTGCTGCAAAGGTTCCATTTATAGACCTGTGGGACTACAATCAACGCCATGGTGAGCGGGAGGCACCACGCACCCTCCTTGCAGGGCTGGGCCATGCCACCGCCACAGCTGCTGCACCAGAAGGAGGCTTCTGTTCCCCCATGCCCACCCCCTGCTGCAAGAGTTCTGCTGGGTCCATGCAGCCAGCGCTCTCGCTCCTGCAGTAGGGACTGGCAGATGTACATATCATACGTAAATGGAAAGAAACTCCAACACTGATGCCAGGCCCCCACCATAAGGGGCCCCGGCTGTCGCAGTGTTGCAAAGTTAGATTTCCCAGGCTCCAAGAGTGCCAACCAGAGCCTGGGAACACCCCTTCCCCACCACAGCCCCGGAGCCTCCCCCCAGCGGAAGCAGGGCAAGCATGTGCGGTGGCAGAAGCCCGGCGGCGGATGTGGAAGTGGCAGTGTGGCCGAAGAGAAGCCCAGCGATTCTCCGGGGNAGCTGCTGCACCAGAAGGAGGCTTCTGTTCCCCCATGCCCACCCCCTGCTGCAAGAGTTCTGCTGGGTCCATGCAGCCAGCGCTCTCGCTCCTGCAGTAGGGACTGGCAGATGTACATATCATACGTAAATGGAAAGAAACTCCAACACTGATGCCAGGCCCCCACCATAAGGGGCCCCGGCTGTCGCAGTGTTGCAAAGTTAGATTTCCCAGGCTCCAAGAGTGCCAACCAGAGCCTGGGAACACCCCTTCCCCACCACAGCCCCGGAGCCTCCCCCCAGCGGAAGCAGGGCAAGCATGTGCGGTGGCAGAAGCCCGGCGGCGGATGTGGAAGTGGCAGTGTGGCCGAAGAGAAGCCCAGCGATTCTCCGGGGATCTCCCCAGGCAGAGAGGGCTCAGAAACGCTTCCCTTTGCTCCCATGTGCTGGGAGAGCCCATGGGGAGGAGTGGAAAATGCTCCCCAGTGCTCTGGAGTGGCAGGAGGGTGGAGCAATGGATGTGGCCTGCATACATATTAATGACTCGTGCGTGTTTGCGAATTAGATAGTTTGCGAGACCCTCGGGAGACCCATTCCTTGCAAATTAGGAGGTGTAACTGTATTACATTTTAGATTCAATATACATGTGAACTCTTTGTATTTGAAAAGGGTAACATTACATATGCTTATAGAGTGTTCTGTTTTGCAACAGCACTTTCAGACTGATTGTGGGAAGTTAAAGCTAGTTTGTTTTTTCCCAGTTTGTTTTACCTAATAAATTTCTTTTGGTGAATTAATATTGTGCAGAAAATGTCACAAGTCTTTTCTATTTTGACTATTGCATAACCTACTTCTGCAATGTAATTTATACTAATTGGATTATTGAATGACTGTAATAGTTATCAAGAATTGAAGTCATAGATATAGGCAGAGCAATTTCATGCTTTTCAGATGAGATTATATTACATTTAGAATAGGTCACAAATGACTTCATGCCTTCACCAATTTTAATTAACTTTAATATCTAAGAAGAAAAAAGAACCTTGCTATATTGTCAATCATTTTAGCTTTGGTTGTTATTTTACAGGTAGCAGTTTTCTATGCTAAAGATTCTATCTTTTAATTTTTTTATGTATTTCCTTTTCATAGCCTTTACAAAATATTATTCTGGGCTATCCTTGAAAGTGAAATGCATAATCTACTGGACTGAGATCAATTCTTCATCATCCTACCAATAACTTTTCTGTTTGGGAAAGGACTTGTGTTGAAGCTTTAATGTATATATTTTAATGTTTTCTCTGTGAAAGCCATTTAATGTGTGGATTGAGATATCTATAATAAAATTGATGAGTTTTACCGTTAAATATCAGGCCTCATGCTCCCTCTCATAAGCCATGGAAACCTGCTCAAAGGCAGTGCTTTTGAAGTAGGCAGTGCAGTGATTGTCACTGCTATAGTAATAGTTACTGCCCTTGGTGGTTTCATTCCATCTGAGTTAATGCATGTGTGCCACTAAACTTAATGTTTTCACTGTTCTAACTTCTAGACTTCTGTGTCATTTACTTAAGTCACTAAAGCTTGCAAGAAACCTCTTCCTAGAATGGCAGATGTCTGCGAAGATGCTCATTTTAAGCACAGCTGTCTCTGTTCTGTAATAGCTATGCCATTCTGGCAGAGGTTAGTCTAGCTGTGCTGAAATAGTTCAATTTTCACAATTAACTGACTGTTGTAAACAGAACTTAATTTAAGGCTGAGAAAAAAATCCAGAATGCAAAGACTAAAGCTACTGCATGGCACTTAAGAAAACCCTCAAGCCTTCAAAACCAAAAGCAATGAATTTTGGTGATGAGAGTCAAGTGTCTGAACCCTGAGAGCACCACAGGGCTGTGATGCCCCTGCCCAAGGCCCTGGAGCTCCAGTGAAGCTCAGCTCAGCACCCTCTGTCCCAAATTGAGCCATGCTGGCATGAGTTTTCCTCATGACTTCTTATTTATGTTTCCCGGGTTGGCCTTGTCCTGCACCTTTGCCTGAAGCTCCATAGTCTGTTGCCAGAACTGCCTTTGCTGCTGGCTCACTGCCCCTCGGGACCACCCGTTCCCCCTGCTGCTCCAAGACGCTGAGTGCCTGCTCTGCCTGACGTTGCCACAGGGATTGCCCGAGGCTGTGTTTAGTCCTGTGCCTGGTAGTTTTCCTCACATAAGATACAGAGTGGGATAAATGTCAAGCAGGTGGCATTGATTTTATTCATGTGTATAGAAAATATATGCAAAAAGTACAACTAAAGGGATTTTATTTTCTGCCCCAAACTACATTATATTTTTCAAAGTTATGAATTGCAAAACAGTAATAAAAGAAGTGAAGATTTATAACAAAAAGCTTTATTAAATACATTGCCATTCGAGTAATCTTTCAGGAGGTGTTTTGCTATGGTACTTTTCATGTTCATTATTATCAACTAAACAAAATAATGCAGACTATAATACCAAGTAATTTTTTTGTAACCTAATCAAGCTGTTTTAGTTTGGAATATGCTTCTTCTGTAGTTTATGGACAACCCATTAACATTTTGGCAAGACAGATTTATTATTTCTGGCTTCTCTGACGGGTGTCATGTTTCAAGTGATAATGAGTCTGTAACTTCACTTGGCAGTTTGTTTAATGATCTGGTGAGTGTAATTTTATCCTCTGGTAGGAGGGCTAATGTACCCTACTGCACCTTGAAGTGTTGCCTCTTGCTCTGTCACCAAGATCAAATGAAATTAATTGATTCTGATTTTCTTTCAAATCTTTAATGGTGTATTACAAAATAATTGTCATCTCTACCATCAGAATATTCTTTCTAATGTGTCTGTTCTGTCCAGTAAAGAGTCTAATAAAATGACAACACTTGTTGGAGATACAGAGTCAAATGAGGAATATTTAATCTATATGTTTCCATAGAGAAATGATTTTTGATTCCAAATATCCTGTGCTCTGGAGGAAGTTTGACCAAAATCCAAGAGAAAGCAACTTGGGTTTTTTTTCCCATTTAAATCTTGAAAATTGGTAATCATCAAAATTTTCAAATAATACAGCATATCTATTTTGATAATTTCATGTTTTTTCTGTAGACAGTAACACTTTGAATTGAAAATTCACAAGTTCGTCACGGAGTAGGTTGGGAGATGGAAAATATGAATGAAAAAGGTTGGGGCAAATATAGCGCAGTACTTAGTTCTCGCTGGAGTCCAACGTTAGCATCACAATCGAGGAAAGTTTTTAAAAAAAGTGGTATAATCTTACTATTTTTAGCAGGAAACTCATTCTGAAACCTGGTAATGTCAGTGATAATATCATATCACAGAATTAACTAGGTTGGAAAAGACCTTTGAGATCACCAAGTCCAACCTATTACCTAACACCATCTCATCATGTAAACAACGGAACTAAGTGCCACATCCAGTCTTTTTTCAAACACTTTCAGGAACGATGATTGCCAGCCCATTCCAGTGACCAATCACTCTTTCTGTGAAGAATTTCTTCCTAACATCCAGCCTAAACTTCCCCTGGTGTAGCTTTGGGCTGTATTCTCTTGTTCTGTTACTGGTTGCCTGGGAGATGAGACAGACTCCTACCTGGCTTCAACCTCCTTTCAGGTAGATGTAGGGAGTGATGAGGTCTCCCCTGAGCCTTCTCTTCTCCAGGCTAAGCAACCCGGCTCTCTCATATGGTTGTCATAGGGCTTGTGCTCCAGACCCCTCACCAACCTTGTTGCCCTTTTCTGGACGTGCTCGAGCATCGCAAGATTTTTCTTAAACTGAGGGGCCCAGAAATGGACACAGTACTCAAGGTGAGTACTAGTGGTGAGTAGAGGGGAAGAATCACTTTCCTAGTCCTGCTGGCCACACTATTCCTGATATAGGCCAGGATGCCAATGGCATTCTTGGACACCTGGGCACACAGCTGACTCATGTTCAGCTGACTGTCAACCAGCACCCCCTAAGTCCCTTTCTGCCTGGCCGCTCTCCAGCCACTCTGTCCCCAGCCTATACTGCTGCATAGAATTGTTGTGGACGAAGTGCAGAACCCAACACTTAGACTTATTAAATCTCGTGCTGTTGGATTCTGCCCATCTATGCTGCCTGTGAAGGTCCCTCTACAGAGCCTTTCTACTCTCTAAGATCGACACTTGCTCCCAGCTTGGTATAATCTGCAAACTTGCTAATGGTAGATTCAATCCCCTTGTCCAGATCCTCAATGAATTACTAACTACTTATAAATTACCATATATGCTTCAATGTTCTTTTCAAACTTTCTTTTTAAAACTGTCTTGTGATCCAAGGAGTATTCACATTTGCACTGGACACACACTTAGCACTGTAAGAGATACAGCACAGAAACCTTACACTGATGCCACAACTACTCCATGTGATTGCAGTGCTCAACTGTCAGCTAGAAGTATAGAGGTCCACCCAAAAGTCTCACTGGATAGTCCTGGTTTAGTTTTTTTGCTGCTCTGGCAGCGAGGGGGTTAACAGTTCAGCTCTTGCCTGGGCCTCAGTCGCTGCCAGTATTTCAAGGTTGCAGAGATAGGAATGCCTCTGTGAATAAACATATTTGAGAGAGAAGAAAAAATAACTCAGTAGCAAGACGTAGTGTGCCGGTTCAGAATCTGCGTGGAGAGGCTGAAAGGCTGAAGGCCCCCCCAGGCCTACTAGAGAAGGGGTAGGAATGTTCTTCTTGGCATCCCGCTGCTGTTCGTGGAATGGACCAACTATGGTGTAAGCCTATGGAATGNAAATGTATTAGTTATTTTATTCTGTCTGTAGGAGCTATACAGTTCTCTTTTTAAAGTCATTCAGTATTTTAAAATCAGTTCTGTGCAAATATGAGTAATATTTCCTGTTACAGTAATCCCTCAAATATCATGGGAGGTCCATTCCAGAAAGGTGCTGCCGTAAGTGGAATCTGTGAAGTAGCAATTCATATATATGTAAATATGGACTGTTCCTCACCCCCTTAGCCCCTCGCAGCAGGAATAGAAACACCAAGCAGGAGAAGAAGCAGCAAGCAGGAGGAAGCAGCTAGCAGCAGCTAGCAGAGGAGGAGGGATCCACACGGTGATTTGGTTAATACAGTGAACCCCCGTTACTCACAGGCTGTTGGGTCTGGTCTGGTCTTCCTCACGCGAGTGGTGAAATCTGCAAAGATAGCGAACCCACTACGTAGTCGAGTACGCCATGCCCATAGCCACGCCCACTCCCCATATAAGGTTTGGAGGATGATCCTGAGAACGGAGCATATTTCAGATGTCTGGCTGTGCTCCACTGGGGTGGGGGGTGAGCGGTGAGCGGAGGAGTCCCGGCCCGGCTCGCAAGCGGTGGGACTGGCGGCTGATCAGACTGAGGTCATGGTAGGTTTTGCGCACACGCTGAGGTCGCACAGCTTGTGGAAAAATCACCCGCAAGTACTGAATCTCGCAAATACCAGATCGTGAATATGTGGGGATCAATGTTTACCTTTGAGGCAGCGTTCTAAAGCTTCCCCACCATTTTTTTAATCTTTGTAACGCTGTTATAAGTGATGGAGCTCTGTGTGGCTCCCAAGCCAGTGGCACCTGCCACCCCCACCCCCCTCCATGTGGGATGGATGAGGGGGGAAAAGCCATAGAATATCTTTACAGGAAAAAACCACGATGGGCTGAGGCTGTGATAGGTGAACTGTGAAGTAGCGAGAGATTACTGTATTGCAAATAGTACAACTTTATGCTGTGTATGCAAGTGTTTTTCATAACCTATTGTGGTCAGTAGAACTTGGTTGAATACTCGGAGCATTTTTATATCTTCCTCTATCAGATTTACTAGCCTATAATATTAAAATGTAGAGGAGAAGGTAGGAAACTAGCTATGACAGAGGAAAACTTGAAGGTACACCTCAGGACTTTTGCAATAAGTGACAAATTAAGGCATTATATCTCATTTTTGAAGGTGACACTTTCTATTAGGATGGCTCTGCAGTCACGGTATGATTAAAAGCTAAGACTACAGCCAGTGCTGAGCATGTAAGGCATCTGTAGCTCTCATAAATGTCAACTGCTGGCTCTATGCTGACACTAAATTGAGGATTTCAGGATTACTGTCCCACATGTTTCATGTAAAAAAAAGCAACATTCTCACAAGACAAATATGGTTAAGTGGGTGCAGGTATATTAAATGTATCTGAAAGAAGTCCTGTTACACTTCTCTGGTGAAGCTGATGAAAACCTGAGAAAGCATTCCAGGCTAGATGCTTACATAGACCCCCTACTCTTCCTTTTTCCAAACTATTTTTGTTATATTAAGAATAAAATGACTGCTTTTATCATTTTCCTGTTCAGTATAAGTAAGAAGACGTTCTTCTCATTTGATGGAGAAGAGAGACTTTGCTTGAGTTCTAGACTCTGGGAAAGAGGCAGCAGCTCTGCAGTTTCCACTAGGTGTGAGGGTGGGTGACTGTGTGTGGGATAGTTGTTTCTATGCTCAGTTTGCAGCTCTCTGGCAGTCTAACATACTTGTCTCCTTCTTACACTGATAAAAAGCTTAACATTCGATAGTTGAATCATGTCAGGAAACTGTTAGGCTCCCCTTTCTTGTAGTGTTTGTTTTCAGAGTGCATTCTCTTTGTAAATATAGACGTCTGTCTGTCCTTCTTTTGAGCCTACCATGTGTAATTCTAACTAGACTACATCTGTTCTAAGCAAGAGTGTTATGTGATGTTACTGAAACATCAGAATTTTGTGTACTAACATTCTTTGCATCTGTTTTGAAACCTAGATGTGGCTGATTTATTAATTTTTAAAAAGGGCATGTGTGTGTGTATATATGTGCTGGGAGTGGTGGTGGGACTTAATTCTGGAAGTGGAAGATGAAAGATGTTAAGAAACCTCTTTCCTTTTGGAAATAATTTGGAGAATATCAAACTGCTATTACATAAAGGAAAAAACCAAACCCTAATATTACTCTTCAGCTGTTGTAGAATTATCTACATTGATGTGAAATGCAGTGGAGCAATTTTGAAATACAGCCTTTTTTTAGCTGTGTTCTGAGAGCAAAACTGGAGTTGTTAAGTTTCTCTGTCATGTGAATAGTTGAATACTTTGCAGTGTCTAGTGACTCCAGGAAGAATTGAAATTGCTCATCTTTGAGTGTTTACAGAATGAGGTCTTCATATCAGCACGTTGCAAAAAAAAATTACAGGATAAGTGTTTCTTAAGATTTATTTCTTTTGAAGAATGACATATTTCGGGCACTAATCAGTTAGCCACTGTCATCCTAAAATGTCTGATTCATTTGAAATTTGAATCAGTCCCTCATTTTCAGTCTTAATTCAGATTAAGTGGAGGTTTGAGGATATACTCTTGAGTCTCTCATTTAAGCCTTTAAAGATCAAAGAGTTGCTGTCTAGCTTCAAAGTATGTTACTAAAAACCCTACATAAACAATTAAAGCTGACTCACTGTCTTTGGAGAGAGACTTCTTAATATATATACAACATAGTAGTTAACGCAAAATCATAAGGGATGGTTATATACTTGTGTTTTTTAGTTATTTGAAGAATACTTGCAAGTTGTACTAACACAATTAGGTAACAACTACTGAAAGAGACAAAGGTTTTTGAGTAAAAATAGTTTCTTACGAATAGAGTCATGCAACGGAAGCAAGAACTTTCTGAACCTTTTTCTGTTTGTTTTCTATCCTTAGTGGGTTGCTGGGTAATTGCATATGCTGAAGGCTATCTGAAGGAAGCAGGGCATGTTTTTAAGCTGTGTTTCCCGGGAGCCATTTTCTTTCCATAATACAGATCTTAGCTGAATTCAACCTGTTTTAATTGAGTAAATGTATATCTCTAGATTCGCTTTATTATTCATGTTGTGTAATAAGAATGGGTCGATACTGACATAGTCATTTGGGAACTGAACTTTTACAGGAATGTAAGACACTGAAAAGAGAATAATTGTGATGAAAATTATAACATTCAATAAAGTAATATTTATAGAGTCCCTGCATATACTTTCCATTTAAATGGCCTTGAGACACAATTATGACACTTCATTCCTTTTTATCCCAGTTACATAATCTTAATTTCAACAAAATTATATTTTATTTAAGGTGATATGCAGTGAAATTCTTTTAACAGCATTTATTGAAAACATCTCTGGCCAGCTATGTCTTCCTATCGTTGCAGGACTCCTCACATGTCATCGAGACTTTCTTCACCAATACCTCTCACCTTGACCATGTACAGCTGCAGATTTTCCGCATGTTGTGTAAGAAATGTCCTTTAGACTGTGGTTGCATGAAGTGTCTGAGCTTTCCTCTGTGTGATGCAGCAGTTCATTGCCACCACCTCAGGGAGATGCCTATTCATGGCTGTGTGAACATTCTGCCTTCTCCTGGTCTTCCTAATATCTCATTTAAACCTTCCATCTATCAGCTTAAAGCCATTATTCCTTGTCCTGTCACTTGCAAAAAGTCCCTTGCCTTGCAAAAATTCCCTCTTCAGCTTCCCTGGTAGGCTCTCTTTAGGTCTCCCCAGAGACTTTGCTTCTCTAGCCTGAACAATTGCAGCTCACTCAGTTTGTCTTCAGAGAACTGTGATTTAACTGCTTTATCCATCACAGGTTTTTTCATGTAGGGCTGTATTAGGGCCTGTGCTGAAACTACAGTTAGTTTGAATTTCGGGAATGGCTCTGAAGTTAACTGCATCTGGACCATCTCATGCATGGAACTTGCTTATGGTAGGTCCCTTTGGAACAAGGCAGAGAAAGCTCATGTCTGACTGCTTGGTAGCCTGCAGTCGTGCTCTTCCTTGCCTTCTGTCCTGGTTTGGACACTGTTGGGGGTTACTTTCCAAGAAATTGGACGAGAGATCGTTAAGAGAAAATACCAAGCTTTATGAGGGGAATATATATATATGAATATATATATAATATATANGCCGGAGCGGCGGGGGGAGAAGCCAGCGATCCCAGCGGGAGCGCGAGAAGGAAAGAGAGGTCCCCTGTCCCGTGTTTGCTTTTTAAAATGCCTCATTAGTTCCTACCTAGTAGCTCCCCCGTCCAATGGGTAAGCGCTCCAAGCTCTCATTCTCTTGTTCTACGGAAGAACTGATGTTTTTTGTCCTTCCTAGGAGCGACCCCGAGGCCGGCAGGGCCAAGCCGCAGGTGAAGCCCCCTTCCCCCCTCCCCCCTCCGCAGCGGCCAAATCCTCTCCCGTCTAGGGGAAGAGAGGGGGGGAGGAAAGAAAAAAAAACCTGAGTAAAACTTTTCACTTTGTAAACACGTAAAACAAAACCTCTAACACTAACCCATGACACCTTCTTTGTCTAGGAATCTACACAGCCAGTAAGCAGTGCTCTGCCTCATGAGCCTGTTGTGTGTAATGCTTTCAAGACTCTAAAACAATTAGATGTTCACAGGTTCACATGTTATTCTGAGTTGGAAGGAACCAACAGGATCATCTAGTCCAACTCCCAAGTGAATGCCAACCCAGAGATCAGGTCCACAAGCATGGAACCACAGGCACCACACTCCATCCATGCAAGCCTCCCACCATCTAGACCATGTTACTGAGCTCCTCATCNGCATGGGGTTGTTATGTCCAACGTGGAGAACCTGGCACTTAGACTTGTTAAATCTCATGTTATTGGAGTCTGCCCATTTCTCTAGTCTGTCATGGTCCCTCTGAAGGTTGTGTGAAAGGGGACTATAAAGTACCTTACATGATGGATTGCTGGCATGTACTGTGTTTGTGCTTTCTTCACATATTTAGGAAAACAGTATCTTTCTTACAGACTTTTCTGTCTTTGTCACTTTAATTGGAATACTTTTTGATTAGTAAACTGTCCTGATATTGCTTAGACAGAAAAAACCCTGACTGTTTCAGGTACGAGTCTTAATCAGCTTAAAGTGGAATAATTTAAATTGATTTTTGATGAGTTGGTCTTACTTTTCCAAGAAGATGAAAAATATGAATGTTTAAATTTCTGTAATGGTGTACTATTGTGGATGTCACTCAGGCTTTTCCTGCTAATCCAATGAAAGACTAATGTGTTATGATTTAGTACAATACTTCAGGCAATCCTTTAAGGCCTTATTATGACCAAACGTAAACTAGTTATGAAAATAATCTCTTTTATTTTAATAAAAAGCATTCTGTTTAATTTGGAAACAAATAACAAATCCCTATAATGAAGAATGCTTTAAAGATACTTCCTTTTATATTTAAATAATTTTTTTGAAAGAGAACATCGCAATAGTTTTTGGGAGAGCAGAGTAATAAATACTTAGCAAAACCTTTTTAGTTAATGCGCATCTCAAATGCTGAAGCGTTATACTGTAAGTGCTTGTAATAAAAATAAATTTTGTATTGTTTAATAGTGATAAAATAGGAAAATATGCATGTTATACAAGAAAAGATAAATTCATGCTACTAATGTCTTTCATGAGTAGGTACTTTGGGATGATTTCATAACAGTTTGCTTTGGATGAAATAGTGTAATAAAAAGATACATAGCCTAATTCATTGCTGTTCTAGTTTTCCACCAATATTCATTCTTGTAGAGTTGCAAGAAAGACACAGTGTATGAAATCATTCTTCATTCCTACTTGATGGGAGTGCTGGATAGATATTAAAGAGCAAAAAATGGAAAAAAATATACAGAGATTTAACATGTTATAAAGAAACGATTTCATACCTGTGAGTTGCTCCTAGTCTTACTGGAGTATGTATTGTTCTTTCTAATATTAAGTTCTGTTCATCCCAGTTAGAACAACAGTGGGCATGACCCTGCAGAATTAGAGCAGATGTTCCTACTTTCTCATAATCACTTTCAAGGGTTGGATTTGTGTACTTTCAAGTTTGTAAATAGAGGTGTTCAGCATGAGTCAAAAAACTATTATCAGGTCCTGTGCTTTATTCCAACTATTGGCTGTTTGCCAGAGAATTTCCTCGTTGACAAGTTGTCCTGTACTATATGGCATGTGCAGGACTACCAGGAGTTCAGGCCCACTCAGCAGGGGTTTAGGAAAGACAGGTCTTGCGTGACCAACCTTATATCCTTTTATGTCCAGATGACCCGTGGAGGAGGGAAAGGCCGTGTATGTAGTCTAACTGGACTTCAGCAAAAGCTCGGATAGGGTTTTCCACAGCATTCTCCTGAAGAACCTGGCAGCCTATGGCTTGGACAGACGTATTTGGAGAGTCACTACTGGGACCAGTCCAATATTGGGACCCAGCCTTGTTTAGTATCTACTGATTATTTGGACAACGGGATTGAGTGCACCCTCAGTCAGCAGATGACACCAAAATGGGTGGGAGTGTTGATCTGCTGGAGGGCTGGAAGGGTCTGCACACGTATCTGGGCAGATTACATCAACGGGCAAAGGCCAGCTCTATGCGGTTCAGCAAGGCCAAATGCCAGGTTCTGCACTTGGCTCACAACCCCATGCAGAGCCATCGGCTGGGGCAAGAGTGGCTGGAAAGCTGCCTAGTGGAAAAGGGCCTGGGGGTGCTGGTCAACAGCAGCTGAACATAAGCCAGCTGTGTGCCCATGTGGCTGAGAAGGCCAATGGCATCGGAACCAGTGTGGCCAGCATGATCAAGGCAGTGGTTGTCCCCCTGTACTCAGCTCTGATGAGGCTACACCTCAAGCCCCTCACTACAAGAAAGACATTGAGGTGCTCAGGGGTGACCTAATCGCTCTCTACAATAACAAAAAAGGAGGTTTCAGCCAGGTGGAGATTAGCCTCTTCTCCTAGGCACCTTGTGACTGGACAAGATGATAAAGCCTCAAGCTGCACCAGGAGAAGTTTAGGTTGGACATTAGGAAGAATTTCTCCATAGAAAGGGTTGTCAGCCATTGGATTGGGCTGCCCAGCAGGGTCACCATCCTTGGAAGTCTTAAAGAAAGGACTGGAAGTGGTAGTTAGTGCCGTGGTTTAGTTGACAAGGTGGTATTTGGTCAAGGACTGGACTCAATGATCTTGAAAGTCTTTTTCAACCTTAATGATTTTATGGTTCTATGATTAATGCGCACCCACATACGTACTTCCTTACAACATATTCTGAATGTCAGGAATAACTTCTCATGGTATTTTTGGTGTAGAAACCAGTGCGTTTATGTTTAATTCACAAGTATTCTACTTGTAAACCAACTTTAGTTCATCTCAGTAAGAAGGTTTTAAAGTTTTTTGCAAGCTTTTAAAAACTAAGGGTTTTTTTAAAAAAACTCTCCATTGTTTTGTGGGTTTTTTGTCCCCAATCCAGGAAAATTACATGACAAACAACTGTGTTCTGTCACTTCTTGTCAGTTTTGTTCCTTTTTTCTTCCTAGAAGGTAAAGCCCTTGTCAGTTTAGAGAGGGCTATTATCAATTTTTGTTTCTTTAATGATGAATTAAAATTAGCTAAGGCAGCTTCTGTGTTAAAGCCTGTTGGAAATTTTAAACTATGAGCTAAAAAGAGAAGACATGGAGGGGTATTTGTTTGTTCTGTTCTATATGACTGATCTATAACTTTGACAACTCAATGTCCCTAATGAAAAGAAATATCAGGAGTATCTTTTTTCAGACATGACAGATTTTTTGATTGATTATATTTCAGCTTGGACAACTCCAAAAGCACTGATGTTAAATGGTGTTTCAAGATGATAGTTTAGTTTTATTTATGTAGTTTTCTATTAAACTTTCTTTTTTTGCAGAAGACAGGGAAAGCATGTTTAGCAACATTTGGTAACTTAAACACTTGCATTTTTTAAGACTACAATTTTATGAGAAAACCAATTACTAAATCACTAAAACCCAACTATTAAAACAAATTTACTAATATTTACTAAGATGTTCACAAACACCATTAAATTTTATTTCGCATTTGCATTTTGGGTGTGCTGAGATGTACTTTAGAAAAAATGTAAATATGTAAAATGCTTTTGCTTGATGAATGTGGGAAAAATATTTTATTATTCATTCTGTTTTAAAAGAAAATGCTTCTTTGAAATTAATTTTCAGTCAGTTAAAATATGGCATTGGTACACGTCCTGCTTTAGCTTTTGCATTTTTAGATTAAATCTTTGAAAAGTTTTATATTTCCACCTGGCAACTTAATGACTATTACAAAAGTTAGTATTTTCTTTTTTTTTTTTTTTCACTTGCAATATATACGTACTATAATATAAGCTGCAAGTTTAAAACCAAGACAGAATGCCAAGTGTTCTGGTTTTCACATGTCATTTTGTTTAACATTACGATTAGAAATCTGAAAATTCTGATGCTTAATACACCTGACAGTGCAGATTTGGTTGAATGCCAGTGTCACATTGGTATAAATCTTCCTGTTGACTCCAATAACCATTGATTTTCAGAAAGCATTGGTATATACATGTGTTCTCAGAACAGTTTCTGACTTCATGAAAAAAGGAGGAACATTGGCCATCTGGCTAGACATGGAAGTTTCGGATAGGAAACTTGGCTCCCCTGAGTATGTGTGTGATCCAGTGGAGCATTAATTCTTCCAATGTATTTTTGTGTAGCAACTATCACGAGGAATTCATTAATGTATACTGCTATGACATCTCCAGAGGCCTCTATAAAGCCATTAATAAATCATTACACATTATATGTAAATACCCTTGTGACTTAATCAAATCCTCTAAATGTAATTTTTTTGGTTTTTTTTTCACGATTATGTGGAACTAATATGCTAAATACACAATCAAGCAACTGATGTGCACAAATTTTATTTGCTTTCCTTTTCAGAATGCCAGTTTAGCATGTCTAAAATTCAGAAAGACATAAAATTCAACCAGAAAAAATGGTATCTCTTCAGTATTGGGAAAGAACATGTAGTCTCTATTTAATTTGTTAAATGATGAAAATATATGGATGTGTAAGAAACTTGCTAATTTGCATTTGTCATGTGACCACTGTCATTCAACCAAATAATTAAACTTTTTCATTCTTTCTAACAAAATATTTCACAGTAGTGCTCTGCTTTTAGGTCTTGTGCTACTGACTTTTCAATATATAAAATAGATCATCACCTTGATGTGACTGTAGAATATAACCTTAAATAATTAAAACTAAAAAAATAAATTCTCACATTATTTTGCATTTTTTCAGAGTTTTAAGTCAATCTGCAGCTATTTTACATAGAATTGGGAAATGTGAACTATGAGTTACTGAAATATATGCACATTACACAAATAAATTGTTCTAAAAATTAAAGTAGGTCGAATTTTAGTGTTTTAGATTAGCTCACGGTCTCATGCTTGACTTAATGACCGCGATGTAAATTCAGTAATATGAAACTAGTCTAATACTCATGGTCGTTAACAAAGAAGAACAGTTTTTCTCAGAACAACCTTCTAGTGAATAGGATTGGAAAACATATGGGCCATTTTGTGCTGTTGGACACAGTGTCTTACTACTCCTCTGGCAGACCAGAATGAATCTGCAGAGAAGTCTGAGTGACTAGGTTTGAAGGAAATATGAATATTTGAAATATGAATATAATATATGATTGAAATATAAAATAGAATAGTAAAGAATAAGGACAAAATGTTTATTCTTTTTCAATGAAAAAGGGTTTTAGAAAGCTTTAATGTTATTTAGAAGTCAGAATGAAAGGAAAACAAAAACCTTTAAACAGAATCTTTCCAGCATGTTTGGGGAAACTAATTTGGGTACCAAGAACCTCAAAAAGAAAGCAGGCTGCAACAGTCATAAAATATAATTAGTGTGGGTTATATGGAAGAGGAAAATACAGAAACTCTGATACTATTTTCTATGTTTTCAACCATTTTTTCATGTCTGTAGAGGTTTCTGTGAAATCTCACCCTTTGAAGGGAAGGATAATGGAAAATGTTTGGTAGGATGGTGGTTGTTTGTATTTTATTTCACACTGTTAGGAACTGTCCAAAAATAAGGGTGTGCCGAGCTCCATTATTTTTAAAGAGCAGCTAATCACAAAGGCAAATGGTGTCAGAGCATACCTATTATGTGCCTACTTCTAAACCTGCAGCCTGAACAATCATGAGGTTGAAATACAGGTTAGGGTGAAATTAAGCTAACCTTGCTCATACATATATTCTGTATATTTTCAGTTTCAGATATACAGGTTTTATGTGAAAACTAGAATAAGCAAACCACTTTTTTTTCCTCCTTTCAATATAGGGAAATCTCTGCATTGAAAAATTTGCAGGGGAGGTGGGGAAACACCTGTGTGTTGACCTTCAAGTTTCAGTGTCATGAGGGACAGCTGTGAGTGCATGCAGTAGTGAAGTAGCTGAGAGAGTAGCCTCAAAGTGACACGGAACATGGCTACAATGAAAATACATTCTTGATCTGTTCTTGGACTTTGAATCTGAATCACTGAGGATTATCTGTCCATGTTTAAAATGTAATTCTAGCAGGACACTAGATGAATGAGATCACTGAAATTTAGAAATTTTTGTGTCAGTTATTGAATGATACTGACCAAAATAACTTGAGTATAATGTAAAATATGTTCTTACTGAGCAAAATCTGTTTGTTGTTTTGACCTACTACTTTTATCCCAGATGAAAATTTCATTGTATGCCTAATCTCAGGACTCTTCAGTCTGTGTCCAGTCTTTTCAAGCAATCTTAATAAAAAATATCTTATTCAATATATAAATTCTGTTTTTCTTTACAGTTATCTTCTGAAAGTAGTAAAATCTGCAGAGAGAACAGAAAATCAGTCTATTAATTGTTTAGGATTTCTAAATGTCATAGACTGAATAAGGTACAGCAGTGTGCTACTCCTTCAACTAGTCTTGTCTGCAGAGAAAGGCTGGGAGTACCTAAAGGGATATGTTTAATTCTGTATTTTATTACCTAAAAGAAAGCATAGATAATAAGAGAGATAGTATACAGAGGCCAACAATATCAATAATAAATAAATTAAAAATAAAGAGATTAAAAAGAATATTTCTCAAAAAAAAGGTGTTAAGATGTTGCACTCTGCTTTCCATTTCTGAACCAAGAATTTTTCTTCTTTTTCATTGCAAAGAACTCTTTTTTGTATATATAAAGGCAATTGAAAAACAGTGATAAGAAGAGTAATATGCATTTTAAAAAAAATTCTAAATGGGAACTAAAATATGTAAAAATATCATATTATATTCCACATTAAATCGATAGAATAATGAATACTGCTGATTCCCTAAAATTCTCAAAAAAGTTTTATTATATAAAAATTTGAAACAAAGAGCATGACTGTGCCAGATGTATAATTTTGTAATGACTGGATGAAGTCCTTACTCAGTATGGCAGTTTTAAACAAGTACAAAATGTGGATGGTTTTGTGTGACATGGTTGGGAGAAGGCACACTAAAAAAATTAGTGACTCCAGGACATATTTGTTTCCATCTATAATATTGTATGCTCGATTAGTCCTAATTGTGTTCAATGTTCTGCAGACCAAAGGCTTTCCTCTGTTTTGTTTGGGAACAAAAGACTCAGTGTAATAGAAGGTAGGAAATAAAATTTTGAAGGTTGAAAATTAGCAGGCTTTAGAGGTAATAATTATTTATGTTAATAAACAAGCAGTTTCCCGCATGTTGGTGTAGCTCAGCAAGGGCAGCCTGGACTCCACTTCTGAAGAATTTTTGATGGAAGGCAATTCCATTCTGAAGAATTTTTGATGGAGAGGCAATTTGCTGAAGATATACTTGGTCTAGCTGAATGTGGTATTTTAGCCCCCCCCAACCAATAAAGATACATTACTTTCCTTTAACCAATTCTCCTTGCTGAGAAATGTAGTACTCCAGCTATTTTGAAGTTTCTCTGATATGTTCACTGTCCTGGGGTGTGGGTTCAGCTGGGGAGTTGGACTAGATGATCCTTGTGGGTCCCTTCCAACTCGTAGTATTCTGTGGTTCTGTGATTACACTGCTTCTGAGAGCCAAGCTAGCTCAAGTAACAACTTCCTATTTCACTGAGAACACAAGCATTGACTTCTACTCATTCCAAGGCACTCATTTTGGCCCTGTTTTTGAGGGGCTTACATTCAAAATCAGGCCTTGAATTCTGAAAATGTGTATTCTGGAATTGTTTTCTCAAACAATTATGTTACTCTCCATAGTTATGAAATTAAAATGATTCTGTGAGATTTATTCCAACAGAGCAGTTGTTAAAATCAAACAAGTCCTACTTGACTGACGTGTACAGTTTTAACTCTTTCCTGATCTTTATGAAGATACTCAGCAGTTTGCTTTTTGAGCAAGTTTGCAGTAATACCTCATCCTGCAGAGCTCTAAGTGGGCTTTGCTGTCACTGCAGCTCAGTGATTTCTTTTTTATATATAGCGGCATTAGACTCAACGAGTTTTACTAAGTTGATTTGAAAACTGAAAAAATACAAAATGCAAAATGGCAAGAAAAACACGTTCATTGAGTTA
>WEKX01024235.1:50672-61995 GCA_013390025.1 Pitta sordida
GTTTATTCTCCAGTTTCTCTCCTTCAGGAGAAGTTGGGGTGGGTCTCTGGCATCCAGCCAGGGTCTAAACCACGACACAGCCATTCGAAGTTAACCCTGGACAAGTGGGGCAAAAATCATCTGAATGCTAGATGACAGCAAGCACAGCTAAAACAAGTGTAAATAAGCTCAGGCCAAGACAAATCCAAACCCTTGGAAGTGCAGAGCCTCAGCACGAACAGTTCATACAGACCCTATGATGTGTTCAAGAAAAGACAAAAGCCTGTTTCCTCAGCTGTCACGGAAAACCACAACATTTTGAAATCTGGGTGTTTTGTAGATGCAGGAGACTCAAGGTTGATGGGTCTCATCCAGTAAGAGTCTCATTTTGTCTTTCTACACTTTATGAGCTCAATGCAGTGGACTGAGGCCAGAGAACGAAGTTGTTCAGTTGGTGATGCCACTATCCCTGGATGTAGAGCATCCTCTTTTTCAAAACCCTGTGTCTTTCATGCCTTATATAAGACCTTGAAAAATGCTGCCTTTTTACATATTTACTTTTATTTTTAACACTGGTTCATTACTAAAGTTGTCATAAAATAGCACCACACAGAATAGCAGTCAAGGTCAAAACTGTAAGTTAACAACATTTTCAGATGAGGTCTATTTAGATTTTTGCTTTGTTTAGTACAATAGTGAATGGAGCAGTGTCTTGGTATCTTGCCAAGTCACACACATCTTTTTCCTTGCTTGGGTGCAAAGGTACAGCATCTTGCTACAGTGACAAATAATCCAGGGCCTTACACCGTGATAGTCTGCACTGGGATGTTGTCACCATGAAGCCTAGTATTGTTTGACCCAAAAGAACTAGTACTGACTAAAAGCCTTCTCAGGCAGAATTACACGTTAGCAAGAGCCAGAGGAGTTTGTGTGAGGTCTGTGAGACTGGGGTAGAGCTAAAGCTTAACAGTGAGGACACGGGCTGTCAGCAGGAAGGAGAACAGTCCTGGCACATTTAATTCATGAGTCTAGTCATGGTTTTTGGATTGAAGCCATACTCAGGACAGCAGCCAGTAGAGTAGATAAGGAATGCACAGACCACATCTGCAGTGTCACTCCACCTCCAAATGAGAACTGACTGCACTTTTCACCTTGCAAAGTACTTTGCTGGGGAGCTGGAGAAAGTGAGCTCTAACTTGCTGACAGACAGAACATGCGCTCTGGGCAGTGCTGCGTCACAGTCAGCAAACTGGGAAGCCAAACATAATCTTTTTTTGCCAAAGCAAATTTCTGTGTAACATGTCCTGAGGGTGTGCTCATCACTGATTAAAATCTCTTGCTTCCTCCCAGGATAGGGGTAGAGGTGCTCAGGCACCTGCCCAGTTCTGTTTGATGACATCTCTGTGAAGAAAAAGGGCTGCTGACAGTGTTAGCTGCTAATTAAGTGTCAGCTATTGCTTGTTCCGGCTAAAGAATGCAGTTTTTATGGCAAGATAAATAGATAAGGTCTGAAATGGAAAGGATAAGTTTTTTTTCCTCTAGATTATAGATCTGTTTTTCTTGCAGGTTGAGGTTTCAGGTCTCCTTGTGAGAAGATAGTTGGTGGTGATGCATCTAAGTGAGGGTGCATGATGAAGCAAAACCTAAGCTGGGACCATGAGGGACTGGGAGAAGAGTCTTGAAAGCATGTCTCCGATGTGATCAGCTCTGACTTTGTTGGATCATTCTTCAGTTCTTTGGCCCAGCTTCACCAGCCACCCAAGACAGGTGTAATGTGTTAACTGAGGGCATTCAGTATTGAGATATGCATAGTTTTCTGGTACTTTAGTCAGCCACTCACAGAAGAACTAGACTGAATGTGTCTGGTTTCCTGACTAATTACTTATTTGGGTAACACACTTCTGTTTTCAAGATCATGTAGACTAAAAGTGTTTGTTGAAGATTCTGGGAAGTCAAAGAATCACAGAATCACAGAATACTATGAGTTGGAAGGGACCCACAAGGATCATCTAGTCCAACTCACCAGCTAACGCCCGTACAGAGACCGAACGGACACCCCAGAGTGGTGAACATAAATCTAGATCCCTCACAGGCGCACAGGCCACTCCAAGCCAGGAGGGACCGACAGGACCATCCAGCCCAACACCCTCCAGCTAGACCATGTCACTAAGCTCCTCATCCAGTCTTCTCTTAAACATCTCCAGGGACGGCGACTCCACCACCTCCCTGGGCAGTCCATTCCAATGAGCGATCACTCTCTCTGTGAAAAACCTCTTCCTAACATTCAGTCTAAACCTCCCCTGGCGTAGCTTGAGGCCATGTCCTCTCGTTCTGGTGTCGTCAGCCTGAGAGAAGAGGTCCACACCCACCTGGCGGTAACCTCCCCGCAGGTAGTTGTAAACAGCAATGAGGTCACCTCTGAGCCTCCTCTTCTCCAGGCTGAACAACCTCAGTTCCTGGAGCCGCTCCCCACAGGACTTATCCTCCAGTCCTTTCACCATCCTTGTCACCCTTCTCTGGACCCTCTCAAGCAGCTCAACATCCTTCTTAAACTGGGGAGCCCAGAACTGCACACAGTACTCAAGATGTGGTCCTTATGAATGTAGGTGCAAAGTATTTTCTGAGGCACGTGCTAACAACAAAAAGAACGTATTTCTGTGTTTCATAATTCCTGCAGCATATGAGGCTTTTCTATCATCTGGACTTACAGAGTAGGTTTAAGATATTCAAAGAGATTTTTGAAGTGCCATTCTCTTTAAAGCTGGTAATTAAGGCAGATAATAACAAGAAAGAGAGGAGTCCTCTAGAATTAGATAGCAGCCTATGGTTAGGTTGTATGTATAACATAATGACGGGAGAATCTTGTTAGAATGGCGACTCGTTCCAGGTATCTATAATATATGTAAACATTTGGTGCTAATTATGAGTGGCATTGCATTAAATTAAAAAGATGGAATATGTATTGTTTTAATGGGTATTTTTTTTTTTTGGCAGGCATCCTCTGTTCCTTGAGTCTTGAAATGATAGTGCCATCTTGCTCAGCTAGTATGTAACAAGAAAGACTTCTATGTTTTGCCTCAGAATACTGGTTCTACTGTTGATTTGGGTTTGAGTTTGGGGTTTTTTGTCTGTTTGGTTTTTTACTTGAAGGGGCTGTTCTGTAAGGCTAAGATTGAAAAGGGAATTAGTTTTGTGACTTGTGCTGTTCAGGGTACAGAAGTGGAATTTTTCATTCCTTTGAAATTAACAACTCTAAAAGAAATATATGGGCCTAATTAAGAGATATTGATAAAAATTTTTAAGGACTGCTCAAAAAAGTCCACATTCAGACTAAAGGATGACAGTATCTAGGACTTAATTGGCAAAAGGACACTGCAAATGAACCTTTGCACAGCTATTTGGCAAGCTGAATTCCTTTCTTGTGGAAATGTACCCATCTTGCTTTATTTTGAACTAAAAAGTAATCCTTGATTACAAACTCCTCTTAAAGTGAAGTGTAACATACTGCTTGGAGTTTTTCTTGATAAAACATTGATTGCAAATGAAGCCAACATATGTCAGTGCATCCTTCTATTCTTATTCTTGCTGTTTTGAGGAATCCATTTGCTATTTGGGTATGTAAATTGTGTAACAGTCCAGGTCTATAATGAGTTTGGAATATTTGGCATATATTAATTAATAAGGACTGGGCTTTTGAAGAAAACTGTGAGACATTAAAAATGCAAGTGCATTATATTTTGACTAGAATTCTCTTTCTTGTGTTTGGGTTTTGGTTTTTTTGGCTATGTTTCTTCAGAGTAAATTGTCATGCTGATACTTGAAAATCATTTGGTAAAAATATTATGTTAATTTTTATAATCTTTAAGCATGATATACTTTCATAATATGTTGCAATTGGATTTTATATTCTCCGATGTGATTGTTTTTAACAAGGCCTTTTTATAAATAAGGACCATAATGTTCATTAACATTTAATGTAAATGATAAAATATGAATATTTATTAAACTATACTCCATATTGGAGATTATAATTCCAATTTATTACGATGACTGCCTCACAGAAGGGCAGTGCTCCTAATATATCATAGATGGTTGTTTTTCAGTGGTTTATGTGTGTGTGTTTGTCGTTTTTTATTTTATTTTTTGAAATAGCAATTACTTCACAAAAATTTACTAAAACCACTAATTAACTCTGCAATTTATTAAATCATAGCTCACACTTTTAAATTTCAGTTTCTAGTAAATATTACAAATGCTATATTCAATATTTCCTGTCTCATGCTTGGAGGTGATGCAACTGTGTGTGTGGCCGAATTATCTATGGTTGTGAGGTGAAAGTGAAGCAGGTAGGAAGGAATGCAAAGTGAACTTTGAGAGGATGCTACCCAAGGGCAAATGACAGCTCATTTAAAAGCAACCTGTCAGTTTTCTGCCCCACATGTACCACCTGTTAGACACAGTCTTTAGTCACCTGTGTCTCCTGACCTGTTCTGGGGCATTTGATTGTTAGCACAAGCCCAACTATACCAAGGAGTAAATTAGCCTTTAATTATTGTGAGTAATTCCTGTCCATGTCCTAGCCATAGCTCATTTGTTAGAATGAATATGGTTTGGGAGAAGTTGTGGACCTTTTTTAGAATTTTTCATCACTTTTAGCATGTATCTGACTCAGATAATTTCAGCCTGTCATCATAGGTTAATACTAGATCCTTGTCCATTAACATGACCATTAGAGCCTTCTGTATCTTACTGGATTTTTAAACATGTTTATTGTCAGTTTGATTGTGTGCTGAGAATATATATGTTCTTGAATTGCAGCCAAATCTGTAATAATTGTTTAGGAAGGGGTTTTCTGTGGGCTTGTTTTCTGCAGCTCAAAATATGGATCACTAAGGGCGAAATACTCTTCAACAGGAGAAAAATTTGATAGCTCTAAACAACAAGGAATGAACTAGAATAGTTGTGGCTGATAAGAAATTTTTGAACTGGACATTTATTCACTTCATTGGTTTATAGATCTATGTCATTTTTTTCCAGTGGATTTGTATTTATAAAAATGGTTACATACATGCAAAAGAACAAACTCTCCTTGCAGATATAGCACTCCATCTTTTAAGGTCAATATAACAGAGACTTTCAAAAGCAGTAACTGTAGAATTCTTTTCTGTCATCATGATTTTTTCAAAAAGGCTTAGATTGAAAGTCCCAACAAAAAATTTTAAATGGGTGATTTATATAAATGATGAATTAAATATTACAGAATCACAGAATCACAGAATCAGTAAGGTTGGAAAAGACCATAGAGATCATCAAGTCCAACCTATCACCTGTTACCTAATCTAATCTAGTCAAACCTGTTACCTAACCTGACCTGTTGCCATCCTACTACCAACACATCATCCTACCTATAACACACTACCCTAATATCTAGGTCATGCCACCAAGAACTTCATCCAACCTTTTCTTAAACACCTCTAGGGACGGTGACTCCACCACCTCCTTGGGCAGCCCATTCCACTGAGAGATCACCCTCTCTGTGAAAAAGTTCCTTCTAATGTCCAGTCTAAATCTCCCCTGGAAAAAAAAAAAAGTCACATTTGATGGTTTTTGTTGTGTGTCATCTTTGTTGCTCTTCACCACCTCCTGTAGATTGTATTTTCTAAACAGAACATAGTCTCTTACCACACTCAAGCAGCAGACTGTTTTTATTATTTCCACCACGATTGTGTATTGTGGGTTATTAAGATCAACTTTGTTTTCTGGATTGAGGCTCCCCACAATTCCTGCCAATTCCTTGATTACTTCTTCCCTACTCATATGACTGTTATTACGAGCTTTGTAAACAATCTGAAAAGTACCCTTATTAGGGGCTTTAAACCAAGGCTTGAAAAACGTTTCCGTGTACTTTTTCATATCCTCCATAAAAGCCTTGCAGGTTCCAGAAATGGGCAGCATGCGCAGAATGACCCTTGTTTTCTTCTTTTTAGTGGTATGCATATCCTTTAATATATGGTGCACCAGGTTCTCAGGTTCTATGCCCTGGGTTCTGATGAACACCACGTTGTTGGCACCACTTTCCACCGACTGGAACCGCTGCAGCTTCTGCTCCGTAGAGGCGCGGATCTGGCCAACCTCCTTCTTCAGGGCGGCCTCAACATCGTCCTCATCCTCCTCCCTGTCGCTTCCAGACCGCCGCTCCTCGGGATCTGAAAACTGCTTGGGCCTGTACAGCAGGTCCCCGTACTAGCCGAGCAGGCTGTAGGCCTCCCCCACGCACTTGCGCTCATTCATGTTGCAGGTGATGAGGATGCCGTGCATTCCGGCCTCCAGCTGCCGCCCGCCGCCGCGGGGCCGCTTGGCCCAGCCCACCGCCGCAAAGTGCCCCTTGGGCCGCCGCTTCCGCGCCGGCGGCTCCGCAGCCATACCAAGGATAGAAAGCCTGTGTCCCACCTTAGAATACTGCAGGTACTGCAGTAAAAATTATACTTTCAGATTCAAAGAAATTACTGCTTCTAGCTTAGGCATAACTAAGTGGTAACAGAATAAACACCTACATTATGAAAAGCATCACAGAACTTTTCAGTTTGGAAGGAGACCTCTGGAGATCATCCAGTCAAACCTCTCTTGTCAGAAAAGGATTAATTACAGCAGGTTATTCAGGGCTGTGTCTGGTTGAGTTTTGGTGATCTCATAGGGTAGAGATTCCACAGCCTCCCAGCGCAATCTGTTCTAGTGTTCAGCCACCCTGTCAATAAAATAATTTCATTGATGATCAAATGCAGTTTTCTGTATCTCAGTTTGTGACTCTTGCCTGTTCTGGATCTCTCTGAGACAGTCTTCCTTACTGCCTCCTTCAGATATTTACATAAATTGAGCAGGTGTCCTCAGAGGTTTCTCTTTTCTGGGCTGGACATTCCCAGCTCTCTGTGTCTCCTCATGCACTTCTCTGCACTTGCTCCAATAGAGTCATATCTCAGTTATTCACACTGTCATGTTCACAACTTCTCATATTCGTGGAAATTTTTCCTGCAGTTTTTATGCAGTTATTCACGGAGCGGTGCAGTATCAAACTGGCAGTCTCGGCCCTGGCCAACCCTGCCAGGAGTCAGGAAGCCTTTAACTGTAACACATGGACCCACGTGGGCCAAATTCTGGCCGTTGCGGCCAGAGCAGCCAGCCTAGATCTGCCAGCGCATATGTGCATATGCACATCTGCACTGACAAAACACTCCTGCCAGTGCTAGCTGCTGCAGTTATAGGGAAAAAACCCCAACTCCCATGCTCCTCGCTGCACATAAGGAGCTGAGATGCTGCAGTGTTTCAAAGTTGCCATATTTCTGGCAATAATTTGCCATATTAATGTCTGACCCGTATTAGTGGATTAAAGGTTTTGCGAGACCCATGGGAGACCCATAATTTGTGAATACAGAAGTATGACTGTATTTCCATGTTACTCTTGTGTACTCTATATGTCTCACCAGTGCTGAGGAGAGGGAGAGCACCACCTCCCTCACTTGTAGGGGAACAATCTTCCTCATACAGCCCAGGCTGCTGCCTTCCTTCTTTACCACAATGGCATTTTTGTGGTTCATGCTTCTTGATCATGCTCAACATGTCCACCAGGAGCCTCAGATTATATTCCGTAAAGTTATTTTCCAGGAGCAATTGCCCCAAGCCTTCATTGATGTATGAGGCTATTCTTTCCCAGAACTGAGCACTTACCTTTGGACTACATAAAACACCTCTTGACCTGATTCTCCAGTCTCTCAAGGTTCAGCTAAATGAAATACAAACACCTTGTGTATTAGCCTTTCATCTTGTTTCATATTGTCTGCAAACTTGCTGAAAGTGTTCTCTGTCCCTTATGAGGTCATAAATTACAATGTTAAACAGTACTGGTCCAAGAATCTACCTCCTGGGCTGACATCTGGACGTCATACTTTGACATCTTGTTTGTCTCAGCTGTTCTTGAGCATGGACGAGTTAAGCCTTGAAAAGTTAGTCAACTGTCTTTTACTTCCCTTGCCAGGACTATATCTTACAGAATTCTTCCAAGCTAATTCCTGAACAGGTCAAAGTCTTGCCTGAAGCCCAGTGTTAGTAGCCTGTTTTTTGATTTCTCTCCTGCTCTTGAGGTCACAAACCTTACCATCTCATGGTCACTGCAGTGAAGGCTGTCTGTGGCCTGCACATGTTCAATAGGAGCATGTTTTTTATAGTCAGGTTATGAATAGAGTCATAAAGGAAGTTTGTTAGAGCTAAAGTTTACTAAAAGTCAATAAAACGGGGAAAAAAAGGAGCCTGTGTGTCATATTTGGATCTGATAAAAAATTGCATCTCTGTAGATCTATATAGAGATTTTACTTTTGTATTTATGCAGAGATTTTGTTAACTTTAGATTATATTTTTTAGTTGTTTTAATCCATTGTGTCAGACAATAGTAAAAAAATACTGGTTCTGCAGAAGGGTTATTTAAATTTTTAAATGTCTGATATATATACTGTGCACTGTCTCATTTTGGTAGAACAAATATAATTCATAAGTGACTTTTCCATCACAAATTGTTTTGACACTGAGGAAGAAAATATTTGCCCTATTGGAGGGAAGAATCTTTTCTTCACATTACATATTAATGTTCTGTGTTCCACATGGTATTTTCTAACTACAGTGATCCCCTCAGTTTTGCAGGTCTTTGGGTCTGGAAACCTTCTACGAAACCCGCGGACCGCGTAGGTAGTGAACTCATGAATATGCAATTAAGCCCCACCTATCACCCCGCCCCCCTTGGCTCCAGAGCACTGGACGGTGTTCCTGGGACTGCCCCGCACCCTGTTCTACCTCAGGAGACAGAAGAGAATGCCTTTTGACCCTTCATGTCCAGAAGTCCTGGCTTTTGCCCCAGCATCACCAAGCCATATTTTTCTGTTGGAGAATGGATTCAGAAAGATTCAGTTGCTTTTTATTAGTTCTGTTTGAAGTAACAAACATGATCTGATAGGTTTTAATCTAAAGTAAGTAGTTCTAAACTCTGAGACTTCCATTTGGTAAGCAAAGAGAATTTATTTAAAAAAAATAAAAAAACAAAAAATCCAGATAAATAAAGAATAAATTAAAAAATTATAAAAAAAGATACTATGATTTGTTGTGTACTTCAAGAGGAGTTTTAAATTAATTTTCTGTCACCAGTGTAAAAGGATAATTTCTTACTAAAATCTTGGAACTTATACTTCTAAAAGATAAATAGACACGGTTAACAATAAATAATTTTAAAGGCAATAAAGCTCTATCCAGTGATCTCGACTGCAGCATTTTTAGTAGACAGTAGTCTGTATGAATTATCTCACTTTAAATTTTCTTGCATCTTATTCTAGAATATTTCATTTACTGTCAGAGTATGTTTCATGAAAAGAGGGAGAATTTGTCCAACCCTGCAAAAGGGGAGATTCTCTATACTCTTAATAATTTGTTTAACTGCCAGAGTCCCCAGGGAATTGAAAACGTTTATTGCCTGAGCAATCTGCCAGACTCCTGTGTGGGGGTCCTTCACCCAAGATACACTGATTGGAGGATGTGTTTAGTTCTCCCTTTTGGAGAGGCCTGAGCCAGCAGAGGAGCGGCCCCTCAATGGGTCTTCCCAAATGTATTATTTTGCTGATGATAAAACTGTTAGCACCTTTATAATGGAACACTCTAACAGTTGCAAAATAACATCTTTTAGAAAGACAAATTGTAAGGGTTCAAGATAGGGATATCTTCTGTCTACAAGAATACAAACTATGTAGTGACAACGTAAGACAAAGCATAAGCACAAACTCTAATGCAAACAATCTATTATAAACAAAGAAAAAGCAAATTCTAACCTCTAATGCAGACAATTAGCACATGCATAGGTTACTGCTTACTCACACAGGCATCCCTATATGAGGTGGAGAAGAGAGTCTGTGAGTTAGCTGCCCCAGTAGTGTGGTGGAAAAGCTTCTCTCAATTTCTTCCAATTTCCAAATTCTTTATGTACTAATTAGGATTTTTGCAGGAGTTGAGTGTTATAATCAACAAACTAAATTTGGAGTAGTATGACAGGTATTTATTGTTTCCTGATGGATAGCTGGCACAGGTCAAAAGGAGTCACCACATTTCCCATCTGGTGCCAGATTTACTGAAGTTTTAGTTGTGGTATTTCCACCCCATTCTTCAGTGCTATAGGTGCTTATCAGTGTTTAGGGAATCAAAGAATCACAGAATATTCTGAGTTGGAAGGGACCCACAAGGACCACTGATGTTTGTAACACTGGATGGCAGGGGCCTGAACTGTTGCTCAGTCTCAGATAAGATAATATATGAAGGGTGGGTTAGAATAAGGCAGTCATACCTCCGTATTCACTGGTTACGGGTCTCCCGCAAGTCCTGCGAATCACCCAATCCGCGAACATGAGCGCACCATGATTATGGCAACTTTGTAACACTGCAATACCCCAGAACCACTTACGGTGGTGGGGGACATCGGTGTTGGAGCTTTTTTCCCTTTAACTGTGGTGACTACGATACACCTGCTGGTCCCCAGGAACAGGAAGTCCCTGATCGTATTCTGCAGGTGCTGCACTGCAGGACACCTTCCCTGGGGCTGTGTATGTCACCAGATGCACTGGGAACCAGGTGTGCAGCCCCTGGGGACAAGACAGCGCTTGGTGCTTGTATTCTGTCACAGTTAGCACACATTCTGCAGCCAGCATTACCTTCCCCAACTGTAACTATGGAAACACACAAGCACACAGGCTCCTGGCATGGAATGTACCACGGGACTGTACATAGCCTCCATGAATTGCTGAATAATATTTGTGGGAAAATATTTTACCAATCCCCAAAGACGTGAATCAGAAGGCGAGAATGAGTGAAGTACAGTTGACCCCTGGGACTCACGGGCCTTTAGGTCTGCCCGGATTCCCGCGAGTTCCAGAATCTGTGAAGATGGCAAACCCCATGAGCATTCAAGCAGGCCACGCCCATGACTAAAGTCTGGAGGGTGGTCCTGGGAGTGTGACTCCCTCTGTAACACCTCATTAAAGTGGAGGAAACGCCTTTTGCCGCTTCCCAGCAGCAGAATCCTGGTTCCTGGATGGGACCTGCATTTCCAAGTACAGAAACCCCACAGCAGCCAGCACAGCTTGAAACCAGCGCCTGCTCCCTCAGCAGAGCCCAGTGAGCATGGAGGCTCCTGCCACTGTCCTTTCTTTCCTGTGTCTGTATTGTTTTTTATCACAGAATCACAGAATCACAGAAAAACAGAAAATTATGAGTTGGAAGGGACCCACAAGGATCATCTAGTCCAACTCACCATCTAATACCC
>WEKX01024236.1:0-25484 GCA_013390025.1 Pitta sordida
TTCAGCAGTTGTTGACTAAATAATGTTATAAATGAAACTGCAGTGGGTTGACCATAAATAGTTATTTCAGATGATTTAAGATAGTTTCCTCATGTAAAACTACTGTGTTAGTTTTAACTATCTTTCTGTTCATTATGACAATGGACAAAAATGAATTGATCCTCCCACTAAAATTACAGTACTTGCCCAAGCCCTGCCCAGTCATAGGTTTTGTGTATTAATAAATATTTTGGACCATGGCAGATATCACTGAGCTGTTTCCAGTCAAGAGAATAGCTACAAAAATGAATTGTAAAATATACAGTTTGAACGCATTCAGTAGAATCACATGAGATTTTAGCTGCTAAAGTGCTCTAAGCCCAATATAAATGCACTGAAATAACTTTTGGAGGACACTCCCTTTTATTACCTCTGTCTCTTTGTTGACTACAGTTGTCAGTGTAGTCAAAGTGACTTAAATCTAAATGTCTGAAAGATGTTCTCAATTTTATTTCACCACTAAATCACTGAAGGGTTGCAATAAAACCAATTTTTAAACATCATTAAAATTTTAGGATGAAATATTTTAAAATGAGTTCTGCTTGCTACAATGTTCAAATCATCACATCTCTTTTATCATTATTGCCCAGTACATGTGTCTATTATTTATATACTGTACTCTGACCTATCCTTTTCTGAAACCAGAAATGTCTATTGCCCTTTGTATTTTTCTGATTTGATCTTTACTGTAGGATCTTAGCACTTCCTAAACCACAACATAACAAATCTTGGCATCTGAAATACCGTCAGAATTCACAGATTAAGATTAGAAGCATTGTTTAATTTTAGTATTATATTCTAATTTTAGAATAGCAAAATTACGCTCTGTCTTTGTGTAGTGTTGTATTCTCTACAAAAGTAGTTGCACCGCAGACAGATATACCTGAGTCTTCTCAGTACTGTCAGTGGTGCTTATATATTTTTGCTCTGTCTCCTCCCGGAATTAATGTCCCCACTCAGATTTAGGTCAGTTTAATGCTACTGAGAAAAAGTTGCGCTCTCACACTGCTCAGAAAATGAAGTCATATGCAAATGAATGGGAATCAGGTTGCCGTGAAAACCCTCAGACAAAATTTATTAGTCTCTGGCACATCAATCAATGGCTGTGCATAAAAGGTACATATCAGACTAATCCTGTATCCTTCAAAAAGCATAAAATTTACAGTACCTATAATGTCTCTATGCATAAACTTAAATGTGAATTGCGAATGTTTGCAATTATCTAGAAAATGGCCTGCTCTTATAATTATTAAAGCAAATGTATAAACCCTGGATGACAGAAAACACAGTTCTACTGCTATTAAGAGACAATTTAATGTATGAAACCACATTAGCATGCTCAAATGATGGCTTTCAGTCATTCACATGAACATTTCAAACCTGTTCTATGGAACTTCAAATAGAGGATGGGTGATTTTTCAGGGTAAATTTTTATGAGCACACTACTTGCACATTGCAAGTCGAGCAGAACAGCTATCTGTTTTCCTGAGAAACCATCAACTATACAAATATAAACAAAGAAGTGAAGCTACTTGTATAAATCTGATACGAAAATTGCTTGTGGGACTAATGCCAATTTCCAGATCTCATGATTTAATATTGCTTGCATGTTTCTTTCCCACATCAGGAACTGAGAGTCAGAGGAAAGGAAAGTGAAGGAGTTTTTCTTCGTGGGGCCACTCACATACTCTGCAAGAGAATTAGAAATGACTTAGACTCCCAGTTTGCTCTGCCTGAGAAAGCTCAAACCAGTGGCCAGGCTTGTATCCTAGTATCCAAACAAGAGAATGCAGACTATATATATGTCTGAAAATATCTGTGTTTATATGCCTGAAGTGTCCTCTGTAGACCTGGTCTTTCTTCTTATGCCTTTCTCACAAGAACAGCATCTTCCTTAGTCTTTATCAAGAAGTTCCTCTCTTTGAGGATGGGCATTTCTAAATTTTCACGCACTTCATCCTCAAAGTTTAGAAAACCTCCCTGAACTATTCCCTCTTTCCATTTACCCTCCTGCCATATAGCTCTGTGATAACCTAGGCTATTCTAGTTTGTACAATAGCTAGTTTTTGACATGACACTAAGGTTGATGTCTCCTTTTTGGAGATGTACTTCTGAGTCTAGAAATAACAATAGCAGGAAAACCTACATCCAATAGCGTAGACTTGATCCTGAATTTTGAGGATTTCCTGGCTGTTGGATATTTTTCCTAGGGTATTGCTTCTGTAGAAGTTACATGTTTTCTTGATTCAAAAGAACCTGCATCAAATTCATAGGAAGGTATCCAAAAGATAAAGGTGGGGGAAAAAAGACCTTCTGTCTTTTGTATAGTTTGAGTTTTTCTTTATGGATTATTTTATGTCTGTCAAAAGTCAAGAGCCAGTTGTGTTGTAGCTATATTTCTGACTGTTGATAAATATTAAATCCATCTTAATTTATGAGCGGACATGTAAGTGAGTGACCTTGATGTAGAAGATACATGAATGACCAAGAACAAGAACAGTAATAGACTTTTGTATTTAGAGCTTAAATAGTAACTCATAATCAGTAGAGATAGGAGAGGAAACGGAAGTCAAATACTGGTAGAAAAATTGAAGCAGCAACTGTAGATGTTATTCAAACTGACAAAGTAAATATTATTTCAGTGAATAGCATTCACTTTTTTTTCCTCCTATTTGTGATATAAGTGTTACCGCCCAGAACTGAAACTGCATATCTCTTAAGAAAAGTGAGAGAAAGTTCTACAGAGAAGACTCATACACACACAAAGAGGGAAATCCATTTGTGTAGACAGGCATGTGTGTACATAGAATGCATTGGAAAATAGCACCCAAGCTCAGTTTTTGATGTTGCATAAGCATTGCTGTATTTCAACTTTGATTTTCTACTTGAATTACCACTTGTATCTCCACCCATAAAAAAAATAATTATGTTCAAATAATTAAAATCAGACTGTCTTTCAGTGTTAGGGGCTGCCACAGTTTCATATTCCCAGAGCTGTGATGAATAAGTCTTTAGGTGAAAGAAATTTTTAATGGGAGGGGACCCCAGGGACTATCTTCCCCTGAAATTTTCTTGTGGTGTAAGAAGGTACAGTTTAGAATTCAATTATGTTCATGAAAGAAGAGATGCATGTCTTGCCAAAAGAAAATGGAATTAAGAGTACTTGTTAGAATTCCTCATAATTTTTTTCTTGAACTATGCAATAAATAAAGAGATTCAAATATGTAGGAAACCATTCTCAATCAGGAGTTAGTGCCCATATCAAAAGGGACATCATAAGACTAGATCACATGAGAAAGACAAAGCCTCAAACTGAACTCTAAGTGAAATAGACTGTGCAAAGAGCAAGGTGGAACAACACAGAGCAAAAACTATCTTAAGTCATTAAAAAAATATGGGAGGATAAAGGATTTCTGAAGTATTCACTGAGTTGCAGATAGATACAGACAAGTATAAAGTGGTGCTTGAAGTGATACTCTGTTATTCAAGGCTGAGAAGAGGTAAGAGTATGAACAAAACTAGAATTAATATACATTCCTGGACACGTTCCATAGGGACTGCAAATACTGGAAGATCCTTTAAAAATATAAAAGAAAAAACAAAATTCCAAAAGTAGAGAATAGGACAATAAGGCTCACTAATACAAGTCATCCACCTGTATGGCTGATATCGCCATACACTATATGCTCAACAAAATATTTAGAATGTGAACTTGGTCACTTAAGCTTAAAAACCATAGGAAGAGAGAAAGTTTTAGAAATGATGTAATGTCAAAAGTTACTGCCTATTCCGGGTATATTGCCTTATACTTTATGCTTGAGCTCTAACACAAACGTTAATTTCAAACATATAAATTGTATGTGACAAGTTCCAACAATAGAAATAAAACCTGTGCTACCCTATGAATGGCAGCCTAGTCTCTTCAAATTCTTGGTCACATAATGCAAAAAACCCCAATCCAACACATTCCTGACCAGAATTACAATGTAAATAATCTTTCACTGTGTAACTCCATCTACAGGAAACATAGGAACTCTTTACTAAAGACCAGAATAAGGAAATCAGTCAGTCAAATATTTGATGAGGAGAAGGATGTGAGTTATTTTGCCTTTGTCATCATCATGCATGTGTGGTACAATTGGATTAAGTGGTCTTTTTCTTTTATCCATCATGACGAAGAGGTAGGACAAAAGTCTGACACAAATCTATTAAAATTAATAAAATAATACCCTTTGAGCTTAAAATATGGAGTGCATCATGGACCAGTATGACTTCTGGGATGATTCTACTGATGACACCCTCTCAAAAAAGGAAAATCAGAAAATACTAAAACTTAGCCAAAAGGAGCCTGATTTAGACAAGCACAGAACACTGGTCCAACAAGCTGTGGCAGGACAGCTGACATCAAAATGAAATGCTTTGGATCATTTTGATGTCATCAGCTCTCAAAGCTGTCCTGGAGTTTATGAAAAGCAGCTTGTGTAATCAGTGAGTATGTACTGATTAGTAATGGATTCCAGTGTACAGAAACGTGCAGGCTACCAACTGTACCCCTCAAAAATTACTGATAAGATGCACAGAAGAGTATGAAATTATTTTAGTGATGACTTGTACGGAGAAGAGAATCATGATGTTGTTTGAAATGAACATGTAGTTTCTTTTGAGTGCTCTCCAAATTATCCAAACCACTTTCAGGATACTTGCCAGAGCAAAAATACTGTGTTATTTTGGACTATGATATTTAAACAATGAGTTTCTCTCCCATATCACGTAAATGTGTAAGGCCAAGATATAAGGCAAACGTGTGCTTCTTAGCAGATGGGAGAGAATCACTAATAAGAAAATCACAACCTGTACTCTCAGTGAAGTTAGATTGAAATCGAATAATAGAATAATTCTGTCAGATTCAGAAGTCATTGGGTCCTACTCCACCACTTAAAGTCGTCTTCAACAACTAATTAATTATGGTTTTGGAGACAAGAGCTCCCTAATATAGTTCTCTATCTGATGGCAAGAAAAAGACTGAGAATTTAAGAGAGAGAGGATCCTCCTTTCAGTGAAAATAGGGCTTGCTTTTATTTATTCTGACCTGTCCCTGGAAGGTATTCCACAAAATAGAGAGTTTAGCCTCCTAATGGCTAAAACTTATCTTTATGAGTATTTCCTTATGTTCACAATATGTCAAGTACTGCAGGAAAAAAAAATTAGTTTTCAAACTATTCATTGTTCTTACTTCTGTAAAAACAAAATTTCTTATTCTGAAATAAACCATTTTTTTAAGGACTACTGGCATATGGCTAATTTCATGTCCCTAAACTGCAAATTGGAGAATATTCTAACATTCATGTAAAGACAATAAAATGAAGTCTGTTACCTCCCTTATTTCTGTCAGACTGCAACTGGACAGTGGTGCAATGTACCAGGAATGACTGAGAAGCTGGGTCAAGTGGAAAAAGCAAACTAGAGTGGATATTATAGGCTAGGGTGTTGATGACAGGTACAGTTACAGCATTTCCAGTGGGATTTGCATTGGCAGTAATCCAAAAACTGTAAAATTTCTTAAGGGCTACTAATGGAAATCACACAGCTGGTTCCATCCAAACAGAGAAACTCAGAAAACACAACCCTAAGAGTGGATTCAATTACTACTTTTAGTATCTGTTATTGCTGTGCTTTTTTTTTTTTTCACATCTCTGGACAGCAATATTAATGTTGTTCTCCTCGAGCCACACTGTGGAGCACCATTAACCTTCTTGTATCCTGTGAATTTGATACCTTGTTCTCTGGCAGAGAGCAGAGCACACACGCGCATCTACACGCAGACTCTGTACACACAGACACACAATGCGTTACAAGACTCTTCAAACAATGCTGGCAAAGTTTAAAATTAAGTTTTAGCAGAGGCATACATTGCACTCGGGTGGCAGCCAATAGATCTAATGCTGCCATCAAGTACACAAAGTACAATTTATAAATCTTTAGTCTTCAAATTAATTTCAGGCTGCCCTGCACACTCTTGAATCCATCAGTCTCTTATGTACCTGGATTTTAATTGTTTCTCTCTTTGACATAATGAATGCCAGAAAGTCACCCTGAAGCACTGATTTTACATCATAAATCACAGTATCTTTTTAAAAGGGAAAGATAATTACAGCAAAATAAGAGTTCAAAACTGCTTGGAATTTACCTTTGACAAATAACAGAGGAAGTAATTGGCTAAAGACAATGTACAACATTGATTTAGATGACTTGTTATGCACACATAGTGTTTTCTCTGAAAACAACCTTCTTTCCAAAAACCAAACAAAACAAATCAAAACAGAAAAAAACCCCCTCATAAACATAAGAACTCTTCGAGCTTCTGACAAATTAATTTGTTCAGGGCACAACAGTGCACATTTGTTATTCCTTGTCTGTTTCTTAAAAGCCTGTGTGTCACATCTCTTCTGCCCTCTGTATATATATCTGTGCTGTAGTTTATTTTAAAGAATGCTTCATTTTATCAGCCTACTTTCTTATTGCTCCTCTTATTTTTCATTAGAGTTGGCTTGGCTTTTTTCCTCTGTAGCTCTTTTAGTTTTGATGAAAATGCAATAGGATGCCATGGTTATATGAACTCCTATGTTCTGGTACTGTTCTATTTGTTTATTCTCTTTCTGGTGTGGAATCTGTCTTTTTAGATTTTGGTGCTTTTGCTGAAATCTGCTTGAGGTCAAGTAAAGTTAAACTCAAATATACAATGATCTCTTGTAATTGCTGTCCCAGACAAAAAAATATTATTTGAATCATATAATACTGTCAGATGGTACTAGACTTCTCATTATGAAAATCTAAGAAGTGTCTTGTTCTTAAATTAAATGAATATGAGGGAAACAGAGGCAAAGTTAACACTGTTCAAGCTTACTAGCTTGAACATTATTCTGGCTTGTCTGTAAAAGTTGCTGTTACTCTTGTATTTACTTCTGATGTTATTTTTTCTTCATTTCCAGTCCTTTCTCTCCACCTTTAATATCCCATGTACTGTGCTTGAAAACTTTTTCTAGGCTAGCTGCTCCATTAAGATCACTAAGGTTTGTGTCTCCAAGCAGCCTGGGCTAACACTCTGCTTTGCAATGCCAGAATTTACGAGGAAAAAGTTGTTCAGCAGCTCACCTGAGTTAAAAATGAGACTGCAACTTAATCTGAAAGTCTTCAGATACTGCCGAAGTAAGAAATGACATAAAGGATGGAAAGGACATAAGAAAAGCTGGTTCACCGGCTACTTCCCCAAAGAGGGATACTGTCTGAGGAATCTGAATATAATTCTGTTCTTTTCAAAATGTTTTCTTCCCCAGTATAAACGTCTCTGAGCTCTTTTGAAGATGTGACCCCTAGCTGCAACCAACTCCTTTCATGCACATATCAAGCTTCCCACACCTTCCATTCACCTCTTCCACTCTCTCTCAGCAAGTTTCCCATAGTAGATCCACCATTCTCAGGAAACAGTATTCAGGAGGTAAAATAAGGACAAATAATACTACTTAGCTTGCCAAGGTTTCATAAAATAGTCTCAGCAGAGATTTATTCAATTGTACTATTTTATTTTACGTAGAGAACAACTACATGCAAGAGGCAAATCTAAGACAACTGGCAACAGTCAGAAACTAATGCACAGGAAGTTCTACCTGAGTATGAGGAAGGAATTTACTGTGGGGGTGATTGAGCACCAAAACAGATTGTCCGGAGAGGGTGTGGAGTCTCCCTCACTGGAGATATTCAAGAACCATCCGGACACAACCCTGTGCCACATGCTCTGGGAAGACCCAGGTTGAGCGGACAGTTGCAACCAGATGTCCCACTGTGGTCCCTTCCAACCTTCCCCATTCTGTGATTCTGTGATAACAGCATGCTAAAATACATAGCTAAGAATTACACTCATGTTTATGACATTAACCTATAGGTTTACTTAATGAAGTTACCATTGCTCTTTAACTTGTGTTGAAGAACTTTAGTAGAGTGGTGAGTGTCCCCACCTCTCACGTGGGAGATCGCGGTTTGATTCTCCGCCAGGTTTAAGGTTTTGTTAATTTCTTTTCACTCACTCCTCTCATAGCAATGCTGTCAACATCCTACTGGAGTCAATGAATAGAAATGTAGCTTCTGTTACTACAAAAAAAAAAAAAAAAGAAAGAAAATATTTTTCTTACAGTGAAACACAGTTAACTGATACTTCTCTTAATGACTAAGAGAATAAATAACTCCCTTTTTAAAGACCTTTTTTTTTTTAATGAAACAACAACAATCAAATGGAAGTGGCAGGAGTCACAACACTAAATGCACAATGGAAGTAAGAGCTTCCAAATAATATGTAGTAGGTGAAAGCACAATTTATGTACTATAAAAGTCATCATTGCTGCAGCATCATTTTGGTGACATTTTGTAGCACAGTTTTTCATTAGCAGGATGGTTTTTTTCCTGTCCTTATTTATTAGTTGTGTGCTTTGGCAACAACTCCTGTAAAATAGTTTCCAGAAGAAAGTCCCACATATTTTCTTTTTTTTTTTAGTATTGGAAGAAAACAAAAATGAGGGTCTTTCTCCTTATCTGTATATCCTCATCTGTTATTAAAAAGAACAAGATAATTGACATATCAAGTGGCCCCACTGGATCCCTCAGAACCCATCTTTAAAATTGACCAGTTTCTGAGGCTGAAAGCTCAGCAAGGATCACCTTGCCTTAGACAAATCTTCCTCCAATATTCATTCTATGGCTTATGCTTCGAAACACAGGGGTTTGTATTCCCCCACATTAAAATATAAAAATATAAAGAAAAGCAAAAATACAATGTCACAGGATGCATCTGTGACTAATCTCTAAATCACTACAAAATGTCTAATTTTGTTTCACAAAGATTTTTGGCCTTACTACCATCATGACATCACATTTTTTACAGATACCTTGATCAGTACAAGTAGTGCGGCACTCATCTACTAATTATCTTTTTAGGAATAATTTCTCAAAATCAGATTAAATAGTAAATTAGAATTGGAAGTCAGTGTGGTGAGAAGCGGACATCAACCAAAACAAACAAAAAAAAGAATCTTGGTCAACAGAGTAAGTCAACTGGTCAATGAGGGAAAAACTGTTGATGTGGTATGTCTGGATTTTAGCAAAGCCTTTGATAATGTCTCCCACAGTAAACTACTGGTGAAAGTGGTGGCTTGAGGCTTGGACAGCTTTACTCTGTGCTGGATTCAGAACTGGCTGGATAATCGTGCCCAGAGTCGTGCTGAATGGTGCTGCATCCAGCTGGATGCTGGTCACTTGTGGGGTCCCCCAGAGTTCAGTGTTGGGACCAGTTCTATTTAACATATTTATTGATGATATGGAAGAGGGGGTGGAGTCCATCACTACCAAGTTTGTGGATGACACCAAGCTGGAAATAAATGTTGATCTATCAGAGGGTAGGAGGGCTCTGCAGAGACCATGACAGGTTGGATAGATGGGCAGAATCCAATAACATGAGGTTTAACGAGTGATGGGTCTTACACTTCGGCCATAATAATCCTGGGCAGTGCTATAGGCTGGGAACTGAGTGGCTGAAGAGCAACCAGGCAGAAAGGGACTTGGGAGTGCTGGTTGATAGGAAATTAACATGAGGCAGCAGTGTGCCCAGGTGGCCAGAAAAGCCAATGGTATACTGGCCTGCATCAGGAATAGTGTTGCCAGTAGGACTAGGGAAGATATTCTGCCCCTGTACTCGGCACTGGTTAGATGGCACCTTGAACATTGTGTTCAGTTCTGGGCCCCTCAGTTTAAGAGGGATGTTGACATGTTTGAGCATGTCCAGAGAAGGGCAATGAAGATGGTGAAGGGGCTCAAACACAAGCCCTATGAAGATCAACTGAGAGAGCTGGGATTGTTTAGCCTGGAGAAGAGGAGGCTCAGGGGAGACCCTTTCGCTCTCTACAACTACCTTGAAAGGAGGCTGTGGCCAGGTGGGAGTCAGTCACTTCTCTTAGGCAACCAGTGACAGAATGAAAGGACATGATCTTAAGCTGTGTCAGGGGAGATTTAGACTTGACATCAGGAAGAACTTTCTCACGGAGAGGGTGGTATCTCACTGAAATGGGCTGCCCAGGGAGGTGGTAGAGTCACCATCACTGGACGTGTTTAAGAAGAGATTAGATGAGGTGTTTAAGAAGAGATTAGATGAGGTACTTAGTGCCATAATGTAGACTTTAGACTTATGATGAGATGATGTTAGGAAATAGGTTGGACTCGATGATCTCAGTGGTCTTTTCCAACCTTGTTTATTCTGTGATTGTGTGATTCTGTGAACTGTGCATGGAGTTTAATGGCAGATCCGAATACTAATTTCTCATCTGTAAAGGACTGAAGAAGCATTCAGGCTGAATATATTCAGACCTTGGACGTAAGATTTGTGGGTGTACGCTGTGGCTGCTACAAGATTAAGTGAAAATATTTCAAGTTACTTTCAGGCAAACATTATTTTGTTGAACATTGCTGCAGTGATTGCAGCAACAGTAACAAAGAGAATTTTCATACATGGCTGAAAACATTTTAAGATTTACATGAATGATGTGACAAAGGGGTTGAGAAGAGAAACACCTGAACCAAACACATCTAAATACTGATCTTCTGAGAACAGCCAGCGACTTTTGGGTTATGCCTGAATGATACTGAAAGGAATATACTGCAGCAGGTCCCCTCCTTCTCATTTTGCAGAGTGTTCTTTGGCATTCTAGATTATTACCCTAACTTAGCCTCAGTAAGTTAGGCAGTAGCCTTTGATGTACTTTTAACATATATACATGCATAAAATTACACCAGTAGAAAAGATACATACAATACAGGCCATGTCCTGATATTGATTTGGATAAGTAGCCCTGGCAGGGAACACAAAAAAACCCCAGGAAAAACTATCAGAAGTGAACGAAAAAATACAGCTTTCCAGAAGAACAAATAGCAAAATTAACTATTTTGTAGTCAGGAAAAACAAAACCAAAACCAAAAGCAACATATATCTGTTTACTTGCCTTATTTAGATTCACCTGAAAACTACATAAATACCAGCTCTCAGGTTTATGCTGAATGTTTTTGCTTGGAATACAATTCCCATGCAAAACAAAAAGAATTGTTTCCTCATAAGTTTATATACCATAGCCAACAAATTATTGCCCAGTCAATGCCACTTATTTCCTCCGAAATATGAAATGCTAAACAAGGATGTCATTCTCACCCCAAATCCCCAACTTCGGTTAGCCCACATACCCCATATTTACTAATCAAGGGATCCTTAAGAAATCCATTTATCTTTTTCTTAACCAGCTGGTTTCAAAACAAACTTCTCTGCCCTGTTCCAGACAATCCATTCTGATGCCCCCCAAAAATGTTCCGTTCTGTCCCTGAATTCAGCAGTTCTCAGCCAGTTCAATCTACCGGTTCTTCCAGCTCCCAATCCCTCCTCACACAGTTATATCCACAGCTTCCAAAGGAGTCAATATCCAAAACTCTCAACAGTGAAAACTTTACTCATATAAGTAATTCTATGCAGGAAGATAAAACTAGGATACAAGATGTCAAGAAGGAAGTGGAACTGCAGCTAACTTTAAAACACTCTCAAACTACATGACATATAAATAGCATTTGGCATCTTAAAGGCATGGCAAAATTAATCAGCTAGAAGAAACAGGTCTCTATTAACTACCAGTCAGTGTAAAAGAAACTTTTCAGACTTACACATAAGTGTTAGAAAGGCTGGTATCTTGGAGAAAACAAAACCGCAGACTTCCTACTGTTTAAGAACAAAGTATGACAATCATGAGTAGCACAGAAAATGTCATTGATGTTGTATGTGGGAAAAGCCCTAAGTGAGTATCGATCCAGGCAATATCAGTGGGAAAATGGCTTCAAACCACCAGTGGCTAAAACCAACAAGGTATACTTAGAAACAAATTCTCACCTTGAAAATTAAATGCGGAAAGGAAGAGGTTTAAGTAATCAGATTGCATGCTTAGTGATTCCCAGAAAGCTTTTCAGCCCATCCTGTGTGAAAGTATATGCTGGGGCATAGCTATGGCTCTTGCTGTCAGGGTGTATTCTCATGGAAATTTCTAACTGAATCACTCAGTGGGCACATTTACATGGCAAAAAGCTGTAGAAAAATCTCCCAAAGCCAGAGGAAAGTTATACTGCCAAAATTGTTAAGCCCTAAGTGGGTTTCCAAATAAAATTCAGTTGCTCTATTGGGTGCCACTTGAATGAGTCAACAATAAACTAAGACACTAGTTAAAAAAGGCCTTTTTAATATGGAAAACTATCTTTCAGTTTCTGAAACAGAAATCCCCTTGAGAATATACTGAAAGGTGAGACTTGTGAAAGGCTTTGTCCAGTTTCAGCCCAGTGCCATTCATATGTTTAGAGATGCATTCTACTGTTGCTGCATATCAAGTTTGCAGCTTTAGTGTGGTTTTCATTAGTTGCACAGAGCAAAAGAAACATTTCTTTGGACTTTAGACAGCTTTTTAACATTTTCCGTATTGTGACTAACCTTCTAATATACAGGGCCATTCATGGACCACTTTCACTCCCTCTCTTGTTAACTTCATCTCACGCCTTTTCCTTCAGAAGCATCTGTTTGAGTACATGGAGGTAAGTTTAAAATTAACTTCTTTCAGTGAAGGGCTGTTGTGGACGTTGTAAGTAATTTCATACAGCAATGGGACTATGGAGGCCCACTGTTATTTCATAATAGTCTTCATCATTTATTTTGATCTGTAGATTTCTCCAAATACGTTATATAATTAAGGTAGAAAAAAAAATTGTTTCTAAAAGCCAAACGTCTGGGGCACATAGTTGACATCTAATTGATGGTGACTTTGTGAAACAAAATAAACAAACACAACAGCCATTGTAACAAGAAGTATGCACAACCTTGTTAGTGATGAAGGCTACAAGACACTGGAGTTGCAAATACATTCTAGACTAAAGTGTTCTCTAAAGATACCAGTAAAATACCCAATCTGAATCTTGAATCTTAAGGAATCCAGTTACTCGAGCTCATCAAAATATTACAGAATACGATTTCAACATTATTAAGCAGCTGTCAAAGAATTGGCCTTCCTGCCCTTCTAACAGATATGTTACATAAGAATATTTTCTCCTTGGTTACTTGAAGGATAAGGGCGTTTAATATCATATAAAGAACTACCAGCTGCTACAGCCTAATGTGGATAACTCCCTTGTTCTTCTGAAATTCACCTTTAGGGATTACTAACACAGACCTCCATGAAGATTTTGTCCATTCTTTCTGTGGTGTTTCATGTGCACTCTGATATGTTTTCAAATGTGTGAACCATGACCCCAAATGGGACAGATGTTATCCAACATCAGTTTGATATTTCTTTATTCAGCATTTTGGGAACCTGTAGGATCACTCCATCAAACAGGTTCTCTGGACATCAAAATTCCTACAGTTTATATAGCTTACAGTTACAACTTCATTGTTCAAATTAACCTTTACAGCGGTTGGTCTTGATACTCACATATCTCTGTTTTAAAACAATAATTGTTCAGTTCTACTTAACTCTTGATCAGAATTCTTGGTACTCAGATCAAAATGAGACGGGACACAAGGGTTTCCAAGCAGCATATCAAGCATATGGATTTCCTGTAACTTCTTGCTGAGGAGTCTATGGTTGCATACACAAAACACAGCATTCCAAAAAATCCTATATTCTGTATGTCACAAACACGGCATTCTTCAATCGTCTTATGTTCTCTTCAATAACTGTTAATCAAAACTATGATTCCTTCTTTAATTCTAGTGATTTAACTTATGAATATATATATGTGAAATACCTTGTTACAATCAGGCTGCCTATTTTTTGTTTTAGTAAGATAGCAAGATTGTATTTGGAGGGATGTATCCTAAGAGGTGCAAGACGAGGCCATACTTGAAGCCTACTCTGATGTTCGAAAGGGGGCAATATTTGTGATTAATGCACATTTCAACCTCCCACATCCTTACAAGTGTCAAAATCTCTGATTTCCTATCAAATAGAAAAGTACTTGTTCAATATCACTCTATTTTCTGCTTAAATCTATATATTTAAATGCATAATTTCAACCTTTTCTTTCCATCTATAGAAGAATATTTTCCACCAGTTACAGTTATGCGACTGGCCTTACAATCTACCCAATATTCCATTGGATTACAACTTGATTCTTTCTAATCCTCTGTTTTCTGTTTAAAATGCTTTGTTGCTATTTAAATTTTCCATTTACAGAACATAAAGTCTGCCAAACAACAGTAAGACTAAACATATACGGAATATAAGAATAGACCCTTATCCGTCATCCTTTCGAGCACAAATAAAATCCACTGCCAAATCTTCTCAATGCTCATAGCAACAAACCCCCTCCCATTTGCCATGAAAAGAATTTCTCATGTAGATTATTTCCCAGCCAAACAGGCTAGGTGGATAATAGCACTGAAACCAGGGAGTGAAAAAGGAACTAAGTTTTAAATAGCATAAATGATAGCAGCAGATAGACAAAGTAGCTTTAATCAGTCAACCAGCACTAGACAATTTTAAAACTTGGCAGTTAGCAGCGTTTTTCTTAGCTTGTGGTATTTGAAGGACATTGATATATACATCAAACAAAATTCAGGAATTGTGGTAGTGCCTGTTGAAGCTTTATGCATAAACTAAAGTTGAAATTCAGTCCCTATATCATACTTGAGACATACAGACTCTCTCACACCAATGTTCCGGTCATTTTGAATGAAGAACAGATTTTCTGAGGATTTACAGACAAGCATGTTCATTAACGTCTACTCTCTAAACCAAAAAGCGTCACATACTCCACAGCAAAGATTTAGCATAGGTTAAATGATACAGCAATCTTGCAATGCTTGTGCTGTTTTATTATTCATAAAATTTAACATTAAAAATATAAACTTCTAGATTTCTCAGAGTGCTTCTGTTAAAAATAACTGAAAATAAAGGCCTTTTCCATAGATAATGGGTATAAACAAATACAGGTTCCCAAATGTCAACCTTTCTTGTCATACACCTGCTTTAACCTTGCCATCATTTTCTTCATGTTCTTTTCCCTCTGCAGAAATGTGCATATGACCAAATAACAATCTCCTTTTGCTGTTTGTGGACGTATTATTCCACTTGAAACTATTTCATCCCAAACCTATTTATTTTCCTGGAGTGTGGCCCTTATTGAAATAATCATATTTTGCCATTGTTTTTGATAGCTAGAAGTACACCAATAAGCAGAAGTGGTTGCACAATCTCTTCTCTGGGAGAGAATCACGATGGCCATCTCCCAGTGATCTAAGGAAAATAGCAAAATTGGAGGTCCTTCTAAAATAACCTACTGAAAGCAGGTTAGTAACATCAGTTGTATCATTGAAAATGAAAGAAGACAACCATTTTGAAAGCTATTTCTTTGTGTACAACTTGTAAAGCAGCATTGTTTTCCTGAAAACTAGTGATAAGAGGATGACAGGGATAGACGTAATGTAACTGTTCAGGTGGCATTTTCATCTTGTTTTCACATGATTATGATAAAATGACATACTTCTCCTGCATGAGAATTGCAGGATATTTTCCTGCAGTGATATATACTAATGAGGAGCAAATGGAAGTCCTTGAAAATGACAGAAGTCTCTTTAGCCCAAGCAGATACCGTGGTTACCAAATCTGCAAACTGCCCTGTTAAATCATCATGTTCAATGAATACAGAAAAGCTATGATATACCAAAAATCATAAACTAAATCTGGTTGCTTCACATTTTCTATATTTCACATTTGAAATATCAGGAAATACATTAAGTGCTTTTTAATACCATGCAAGGGCAAAGACTGGGTTAAAAATGCAATGCAACAAGCTTCTAGGAAGAAAGGTAAGAAAGATTTGGAAACACACTTGTAATGAATGCTATAAAGATGAAAGATAATTACTTCTAGTTAAGTTCTGAATGCTTCAGCTACCGATAACAGGGAACAATAAACTTCTGGCAAATATGCTGGGGAAGATGTGTCTAAGCAAATGGGATTACCTCTAGGAACAAATTTAGGATGTTGCCATGCTTTGAAGATAAGAAAACCCCTCAGAGTTGCAGGTACAGTTGATCCCTGGGGCAGACTTGCAGACCAAGATGTGAAGGAGGAATCAGGTCTCTTGCCAAAATGTGTAGAGAAGGTGGAGGCTGGTCCTGCTGGTACCAGGCTCTGGGATGGAATTCTCCTCCACAGGAAAAGACCACCAACCCTCCTGAAAGGGCAACTGACAGATAACATCAACTACCAGGCAAATGCACTACAAAATCTGGCACGCTAAGAGTATTTTTTGCAATATATTTGGTGAGCTTCTCAGGAGTCTTTTAAGTAGTCACAGGATTTCAGTCAGGACTGGAGAGGAGGTTTTGTTATATGTATGTAAAACTTTACTATTTTCCCAATGGTGATAGTTGTTACCATCACAGTTAACAAGAGCCACAGGTGCTTCAAAAATCACAAACTGTAGTCTTTTGAAAAGGAGGTATAAATATCTGAGTTTATTTATGTGCTTTACCTTAGGCACCTGCTTTTGAAGCTCTTTGTACCACCATGCAGTATAAAGCTGATGAAAAGCTAAGAAATCATTTGAATGGAAGGTATGATACAATCACAAGAAATTATTATCTTTGTTCCTCAAATGTCACATAATCAATGGGAGGAAAAATTGTTTCTTTGAGAAATATTACTGCTTCTAAAAGATCAACACTGATGGAAAAGAATAGCTAAATAATACCGTAGCTATACTAAATATTTTTTAGCATCCTGAGACAATGATTCTTGAGCCTATGCTATAAATAAAAATTTTTTTATGTGTCATAGCTGTGGAAATGGGAAGGGAAGGGATTAATTCATTCCTTGTATCAAAACATAACATTTTATACTGACTGCAGTATTTAGAAAACCAATGAGAGTTTTTTTTAAAAATTACATTTTCTGACTAGTGAGAAGTTTACGATTTTTGTTGACTCCTGAGTGGCATTTGAGGTGTCAGTGCAAAACTACAGATATTAGTTACTGTGCAGCAAACTAGACCAGGCATTCATGGTGCGTTAGATACGCCATTGAAATGTCTTCAGTTTTCAGTTTGCAAATGTTTACTCACAGCAAGTGAGAAGAATGAGTTGCCTTACTTATTTGATTGGGTAGGAGCATGCCCACAGTTATTTCAAAATAACTTGAATCAGTAGCTTGCTTATCCTGTGGTGACTTGTTCAGAGTACTTTGGAACAGCTTGGCTACTTTGTTGGATTGAGATCACTCGAAAAGGGTGATCTAAAGAAACGAAATACTTTTACTGTGGCTTTGATAAGTCACATTAAACTTGAAGTATTTACTGATAATGTAAAATGTTCATTTATTCTGAGCTTCATTTAGTTTAGTTTACTTCCAAGATAAGACCAGATATAAAACTATACAGAAATTGTTTCACTTACATAAACCTAGACAAAGATCAGATGAAGTAGTAACTCTGAGACAAAACACTTTACAACGATATAATTTTGTCTATTTAATTCTTATTTTATCTCAGAAACCTTTAAAAATTCTCCTAAAGTATTTTTATCTTCAGATAACTAGGACATTTATTTTACTATTGTATAACTAGTGGCAGCCAATAGTGCTGGATAAAAGCTGTTTCCCTGGATAAACAGGACAATAACTGCTGTGCTTTTTCCATCCTACAAAGGAATGACTTTACTGTAGGACAGTCAAACTTACATTCACCAGCAACACAATCAATATCTGAAAATTTGCCAGTCTTTTAATACAAGATTTGCTTAGGTCAAAGCTGAAACATCCAAAGTCTGCTGCAGAAATGTGTGTAGTGCCCTCAAGCCTTTAAAAAGGCTTTTGTGTTAACTACTTTAAGTCAGCTGGTGACCAATTAACTGATTTCAGAAATTTCTCATGAAAAATTCCTCATCATGGCACGTTTTGAAATATTCTCTGTTAGAACGTTTTTCTATGCAAAATGTGTAGGATTAAATCTCACTGAAGCGCAAACAAATTTAAAGTGTGAATTTGTAACACATCTTAGTTGCATTGTGGAGGGCAAGTGATGAGACATTAGCAGAGATTATAATTTTTTCAGTGTAAGCTGAGAATGAGACACTTGTTCTTCCCAATTCCATACTATTTCTAATAGCTGTCTCAAGGGACTTGTTTTTTTTTAGGGATCTCTATGCATGTGTCAACCTGCACAGTTCCTTCCTTTACCATTCTTCCTTTTAGTATAGAAAATAATTATTTGCTTTGCCTTTGACTGTGATTTCTCTTCTCCGACGAAAACTGAATTTCATCCCAAATCTACTGCCCGATACATAGATCAGTAAATGTGATGTGGTCAGTGACATGGATATGGAGGGGCTGAAGGAGCCCTTCTGCTTGTGCTGCTGGGCCCACAAGCCCAGACAGAGGTTCAGCAGAAATGGCAGGACTGGAGACACTGGCAGGACACAGCAGGCACCAGAGGGTGATTTTCAGTACCTGAGCAAACCACACTATAATTGCAATAAATCCTGTCCTTTCCTAGGGTAACGGCAGAGGACTAGAGGGAAGCAGCTCCTGGGTTTGATCCTTGGCATTACCTTGACCTAAACTGTCAAGTTTCAAAGGGACAGCAGACAAGATTAAATACCAGGGAAAATTAATAAAATCCCTTGTTTATTTGCCAGCTACTACCGATATTAAATAGATCCTCGTAAAGAATACTGTTTCTGAATCACTAAAGGTTGAAATGCAATTGAAAATGCATTTATGGGAGACATTTTTTGCAAAGCCTGTGAAACGGTGAGGATTAGGCTGAAGTATCCAATGTGATCAATATCTTGCAATCGCATTAAGACCTCGGGCAACAGGGGCCTTCATTCCTCCCCGCTTCCCATTTTCTGTTTTCTGTTTCTAGGCACCACCATAGGCAATCAGACATGAACAGAAAATGAATTTGCTACAAGCTAGTAGCATTGTAAGTGGCTTTGATATAAGTGGAACAAGGGTCTGTAACTTCTAAGCTCCAGTAGCCTGATAAGAATATTAAGTCTACCATTTATCCCCAATGAGTGCTTGATTAGCCATACAGTGCTCTGCTGACAGAGTTAACTAAAAATACATTATGCTAATAACACTTGAGTGCCAACAAAACTGGGAAAGCCCAAGTCTTAACACAAAGAATGAGTCGTTATGATACTTACCTGGCAAAAATAATTATAGGCAAAAATATGGGGGGAGGGGAAGGAAAACATCTTAGTCCTGGTTGCAAGGATATGAATAGAAACAGGTGATTTCTCAGACAACACGAGGACTGGAAAAAATAAAAAGAAATATACATCGTCACGCTGGCATGTGGGAAATAGAGATGCTTAGGTTTTTGGGGCAGGCAGCTACTGGTGGAAACAAGCCACTTATGTGTATTCATCTTTGCCTAAACTACGTCATATTCACTGGTGCCTCTTTCTGCCTGGTTTAACACTGGGTATGTTTCCTCCTTGCTGTGTGCTCAGACCACAGCTGGGTGGTCCCCCTGCTCCCACCGGTTCCCCAGCCCACTGCCATTGCTCCCCTCAGTCGTGCTCCTGCAGCCTATGCTCTCTTCTAATGCAAGGATTTGTAGGCTTCCTTTCTTTCTTAGCTACAGGTGTTACATATCTCAGCAACAATCCAAACCACTCTCCAAGGATGGGAGATGGTTGGGTGAGGAAGTTCTTTGCTACCTCAGATTAACTCACAGAATCGACTTCTTCCAAACACTGAACACCCCAGTCCTCCTCACAGTTCTCCTGTCCTCTACTGCAATTAACACCCTAATTAGCACACCTAGCAGGGCTCTGAGTTCCATGCAGAAGGCAGATGCCTCCTGCAGCCAACGACCTGGCTGCCAGCGACTGCACAGGCAAACTGGGGCACAGTACTTGGCCATGGCTCATAGCAAGGGCAAGCAATCATTTCACAGATGTACAACTGAGACTTCTACAAGAGGATCGAGCTTGGGAAAAAAAGACATGATTAATCTGGCCATTAGGGATAGTCAATTGTTTTTCCCTTCCAAATATCTTACTAGCCAAAAATGCTTTTTAAATCCAGCCAATATTAGGTAAAATTTGCCAAACAGTTTCAAAGAACAAAGACAACATTTCAAAAGACAATAGAATGTCTCCTCCATCTTAAAAAGATTTGATTTTTAAATATAATTTAGAGGTGCTATAAAAGTATTTTTAAGAGTTAAAGCTAAAATGTTGTGGTGTACCTGAAAAATATTTTTATTTTTAGTGCTTAATTTTACCCAGAAAATGGAAGAATAAAAAATAACTTGAGACCCTAACAACTTTGAGAAACATTACCAGTGAGCCAAAACCCTCAGCTACTCACAGTCAGCTATTACAAGATACCAAAGCATTTAAACGCAAAGGTACAAAGGAGTTAAGTAATGGGATCTATTGTAGCTGCTTGTTCATGATCCAGTAATGTGAGAAAAGTCCAGGAAATGATGAAAAGAAAGCACTTCCATGCCACAATTTGTCTCATGCTAATGTAAATGCCTAAAATAGGTCAAATAAATCATGCCTTAAAAAATGACCATTTCTCTTCAATCACTAGATGGGAAACAGGTGACTAGTCCTGGTACAGCCTTCTGTTTTATCGGTGTCAACAGTGGGGCAAGATGAGTGTCTGCATTATAACAATTCACAAAAAAAAAAATAATTAAATTTTTATGTGAAAGCCAAAAAAAGCAGTTGGAAGATGGAAGGACCGATCAATGCAGAAGATATAAACTGGTTTGCTTACTCCGGCATTCAGCGTTTCATGATCTACTTATTCTCCTGTGTTTGCCCTTCTTTCTTGCCTTTTCTTCCATTTAACTTTCTCATTTTCCTTTCATATCCACCCATCTTCTGTCTTTCTTTCTTCAAAAGACACAGCTTGATAGTTGTATTTTAGAAGCTACTGTTGACAGTGTCCACCTGCTTCTGTCATCTGCTGGCTATCTTTCATCACATTCAAAAGTGAAACACTTAAAAAACTATGAGCCATTATGTTTAGTAGGATATGTGAATTCTTCCAAACTGGGAAACTGTATCCTCAGTAGTAAATGACATTAAATGTGGCTCCAAGCAAGGATTGCTCGGTGTTTTCAGACTTTAAACCTGAAATGCCACCTTCATTACTCTCCATTTTCAAATTTATTATCTGGACTCAAGCCGCCCTTTGAAGTATTGTTATGAAGTCAAGTATTCCTGGAACCCTAATCTTATTTTATTTCTGTCTTGTCCTTTGAGGACCTACTGTGAATTCCATGTGTAATATTTTTAGTTTTACATTCACCTAGTTCCGTTACAAGCAAGATATCAAAGTCCTTAGTGGGCCCTTAAAATATTTTTCAGTTGCTCCAGGTCTGCCCAGTGGTTTCACTGTTGACTTCCATGAGCAGGACAGTGAGCAAATTAGAAAAATATATATAACTCCTCTACCTAAGCAAAAAAGAGTTGTTTGTAAAGTTATTAAGAATATATTCATGTTTATTCTTTGTTATACATGCATATGTATATGTACATGTACATTCATATATCTAAAAACATTGCATCTATCCCTTTTGCTTTTCTCACTTTTAGCTACAGCTTTCTGATGGTGCCAACTACACCCTTCAAAAATACAGTATGTATCACAATGAATATTAAAGGCAATCTGTATTACTTCTAGTTGTAAAAAATCATGTATTTGACTGTACCTCTGAGGAAAGAGAGCAAAGCCTGTATCACCCCAGTCCATAAAAGCAGTTTACAGATGCAAGACAACTAAATAGAAAATATCTTTCCTAAACAACTCACTATACTCCTGGATGACTGAACTGCTGATCACTTTGTCTGGCTGAATGGAAAGTTAAAGCAAGCTAAAAGTTTTCAATTTATAGTGAATAGTGTACTTAAGCAGCAGAAAATTATATACTTACTGTTCCACTCCAACTGTGTATGATATATGAGCTCCATTTAAAAAAGAAACAAAACCAGGTGGTAAATAATCAAACTATACTCTTCATTAGCACTGGTATATATTCTACAGTTCTGCAATCAATAAGAAACCACATGCAATGTTAGTGCCTTTCATTTTTTACTGTCTTTTATTTTTTGCTATTTATATTACCAATATTTCCCCTTTATATTTTCCATATTGTTCCTTCCCTACCTATTGTTCCTTCCCTCCCCTCCTCCCCCTTCTGGGATTCTGAAATTGTTATTCCCCAAGTTTACTATCATATTTAAGCACACTTTGGTTTACGAAGTTAATTATCCATCACTATAAACATGTCAATGGAATTTTTCTACCTAACCATATGAAAGTCTATCCTATTAACTTGACAGATTCTCAGTTAATTCTAGGAATATAAGACAGGGCAGAATTTTTTGCTGAGCACTTCTGAACCTGATTTTTGGAAGTGGAAGGAGATTTGAGTCACAATCGTTACGATCAGGTAAAATCCTACCACTGATACCTAAGAATTTCATCATTATAAGACCACAGAGGCTTCAGTCGATACTGAAATGAAGCAAATTAAAGACACTAAAGAATGAGGTTTTATGAAAGTAAACTGTCATTCTATCTTCAGCTAAACATATAAAATTACTTTTATGGAAATTAGGGACTTTTTGGCCCCTTTTTTGAATTATTTAAGATACATAATTCTGTGCTGTGCTCTTGGCAATAACAGTGAGCCTTTTAGTCTCAGAAACTGTAATTAGTATCTGTTCATACAAATGTTCAGGCCTGGTTTTTCTCATTACTCAAACTCCATACCCAAGACATGTTTAGAAGCATAGATTGTTTCCCTACTGCGCTTCTAATTAACACTTCCATTAAGACCCAGGCAGAGAGCATGGAACATACTGAAAGAAACTGCTGTTTACAGAAACGGTGATAAAATGTATACAAATATGTCCTGCAAAGTGCCATCAAGCCAGCTTGCGTGACATGTGGATGTGTTTCTCTGTATGTAGGCACAAACAGATGTGGTACACTCACATGCAAGACTAATTTGTTCATTAACGTTAAAAAAACCCTAGATGAATAACAGTCCATTAATTTTTATAATTACTTCTTGCATGCCCACACTGTTGCTCAGTTTAGTTTCTGAAGCCCTTGCTAGCTTCACATTGGCTCCTTGGCATGATCATACTGGATAGTCAAATTGCCTTCCACTTATTAACAGATCAGATTTGTCTGGATTTTTATATTCACACACTTTATAATAGCCTTCAACCCTCTTCTTAGTCTACTGGAAATTTGAATTAACCCTACATTATAAAAAGTCACAGTTTAGCTTTTTCCTTTTCCAACTTGAAAGGCAGAATGAGTTGATCAAATAGCTTGCTAAGCATCATAAATAGTTCTCGATTTCTAGAAGAGTGAATTTATGCCTTTGAATAAAAACATGCTAATCTTTTCAACTTTGCATACGTTCAATGCAAAAGCAAATGGAAAAAAAACGTCCAAGCAGCTGTAACTGAATTTCACCTCCAGAAATCCCACTATAAGAATCAGGAGAGTCAATCCACAGGGAAAGAGATTAAACAAATAGTCTTGTGACCTAAAGTGCAATAATCTTTGCACTGCGAGAGTAAGTTTGGAAGCCTGACAATTAACTGCAACTCAGGGTTGGTGATAGGAGGATGTTGCTTTTGTTTTTAATTACATTTTATTGAACAACCAAGTGATAAGCATCAAAGGACAGATTGTCTTGGATCATCAAAGATGAGATGGGGGAGGATGTTTGTTCAGTGAATTCAGGCAAACTAAAAGAGGTTTTTCTGTGTTTACCTGAGTAATTAATGAAAGACCAAATTGCTTTTGAACCAGCAGTCTGCAGTTAATTGGAGTTATGTGCATTCAGCGAACATAGTGATTTGGCTTAAAGAGGATTTACGGTGTAGGTGACAACCCTTTTCAGGAAAATATAGCAGCAAAGGCTGATTTATAAGAAGCTTCCAGATGATATAATTTACATGGAGAGCCTTCCCTTTCAGTTAAAGTTTGAAAGCAGAAAAAATGCTGGGTTAACTGAGCCAAATGCTTGGAAAAAAGTTTAGTTAAATAGTAAGTTTAAAAAGTGGGATAGAGACATTCATCCTATTGTTATAATTTTTTTAAACTGGTAAGATCAGTGAATTCAGACAACTTTGCCAGTCTACCCCAAGGAAAATTACGTTTGTAGGTACAGACATTCTAATTTGTGAAGTTATTACCACGCCTATTTTTCTAACATATCTCACTAAGAACTGGAGACATACTGTGATGCTCTTTATTGGATGCAGTAGCATCTACTAATAATCTACTGCTATTACCAAATAAGAGCACTTGCTTGTAAGCAAATTGTATGGCTGAGTTGATTGTATGACTCAAAACGTCAATAATTATCAGCACTAGTAATCCTGCCAGCTATTTATTTTCTCTTACAGACCTGCCTGAATGTATTCACCAAAGTATTCTTAGACAGGCCTGTGGTAGTACAGGTGATAACATACTGCCCAGAGGACAATCCTGCTGGGCTAAAGGACAAACAGAAGAGTTGTTCCCCTTCATCCTGATGAATGTTACGAAATAGAGAAGGCTCCTCTTACCTCTTGGCTTGCTCTGGTCAACCTGGAGTTATGCAAAGAATTTTTTACTTACGCGAAAACAAGTTCAAAATAAAAATAAGGAAGTGTTCTTCCTTCCTTCCTTGCTGAAGAAAACAACTTTAAGATATATACAATCTGTCTCATCAAATGACAATGGGCTGATCAGACCTCAATCTCAGTACACCTCACAAATTTGGATGCTAAATATTTATACAGTTAGACTGGAAAATCTTTCAAATTCAACTTTTTCTCCTTCATTTCCTTTTTTTCTGTCACGATCCAAAACAACCTGAGTTCTTTTGCTAAATAATTGCATTATACATGGTTGTAGGAGAAAAGGATTCCCAGTCACTCAATTTTCTCTCTGATCTGCTCCGAAAAACCTGTTATCAAGATTTCTTGGAGATCATGGTACTGTTTAGTAGTGGATATTTCAAAACATTTTTAATAATATGAAATGCTGAATGTCATAGTTCAATTTCACATGACCTTTTTCCTGGACTTTTTGACTTTATATTTTTTTAACAAGATAAAATATATTCATTGTTCTCTGCTTTTAAAAATCATAATTTTACTGTCTTCCAGTAATGATTTTTTATAGAGAGCCTCAGAATTCTTTGTACAAAGTCAGTTATTCTGGTACTCCCTCTCTATCTCACTTCCTCCTTTGTCTTCCTTGTCCTTTTCCAGTAGAAATGCTGATGAGCTGTATGGGTTTTTTCCACATACTTTCAAGCATAAAATGTAATCAAAGCAATTT
>WEKX01024236.1:31716-48793 GCA_013390025.1 Pitta sordida
AATGGAAATCCTGTGCACAGTCACATGAAGCTTGATTTGGCCATGCAAGGCTCTAACTCCATATATAGGGAGAGGCAAGGAAGGGTTTAAATGGTTGTTGCTTTTCATAGCCCAAGTTACTTAATATTTAGGAAAAACCCCTTTTTTTATCAACATCTCTCAATTACTTCATCCCATCCCTTTAAGAACAACAAACTTTTGAAACCTTATTTGTGGCAAACAGAAGTAGAAAGGTTTCCTCCAAGCTCACTTTGCTATTGTTCAAGAGCCAACTGAAAATAAACTAAAGCAGAAGTGCTGATATTGCCAGAGAGAAGTTTCTGGTGTTCATGTTGCTAAGAAAATCTCCTCCCATCTCTCAAGTTGCACCTGAGAAGTTAAGAGAAAAGGGTCAGCAGAAGTGTGACAGAGTTTAAATATATTATTTATTCAGTACTTGCCGACACTACTTGAAGTATTTGTTTTCAGTTTAGAAGTTCTCTAATTTCAAATCTTTCTCATAACTTTTTCAAAAATGCAATAACATTTAAGCACGAGAAGAAAAATTCAGCCCAATGAAGTAAATGACTATTCTATTAAGTTTACTATCTCTTCCCTCAAAAGATGCACAAGTGTTACTTTTAACTTTAAATGCAACCTTTGACTCACCAGAATCTCACTTCTACAATACACGCATGTGAAAGGTAGAATTAGTATTAACATTATCAAAACGGGAAAAAGATATTGTTTTTTGTTTTCTATTGAAATATCTGGAGATTATTCCAAACAAATTTGAGAGTAGTTTCTTAAAAATACCTCTCTTTTTTTCTTTTTTTTTAATAACCATGTATTTCTTCAGTGTCAGAGACAAGAAAAAACAAAACCAAACATTCTTTCACTGTTTTCCATATGGGCTTCCTAATCCTAACTTCTAGACATCTTAACATTAAATCATAATGATTTCCATTCTGTGATCAGAATATAAATACTGTGTACTGCCAGATAGATGTACAAGAAACTACCTTGTCCTCCTCAATCAGTTCATCCTTTTTGAATAACTGTGGGAAAAAGTCCAGTTTTAGAAATAGGACTGGGTAGAGGTTTTACACAGTCAGTACTCTGCAAGCTCCTCCATAAGCCTTCATGTACTCCAAGTCTTTACTGTTCCTGCCAATCCATATGCAGGAGGCAGGTGTTCATCCTTCCACTTTGTTAACTACCTTGTCACAATAAATCAACATTTATGTATTGTTTTGTGGAGGTTTGGTTTGCACAATTTAGTTTGCATTTCCACCTGTGCTAGAGTAGGACTGGAGAAGTGCCTGTGAAAGCTACTGGATGACCTCATGTTTATATAGCTGCTTTTAATGATTACATTTAATTTTCGTAGTCCACAGCAATTATTCCAAGTCTCTTCTGTGCTCACTGAAGGAACCAAGTTTGCAGTTCTAAACCAGACATCATCTGGCTGCCTGCAGAGGTTAGGCAATGTTTGTATTGTATTTTCACTTGGGTAGACAACCAAGATGGGTTGCCTGTAAGCCTGGCAAGACAACCAAGCATCCAGCAGCTTTTCAATCACATTCATGTGCAGCCAGCAAGGATAGACACACTGTATCTTGTATAAGTTCATCTGTGAATTTAAGTGAGATCACTGAATCATTTCACATGCTTCTGAAAAGTCAACATGCATGAAAAACTTGCATCAGGATCAGTGTGGGGCATTTGATCCAGAGAGTTTGCAGAGACAATAACAAGACTTGTATAAAATATCATCAAAACACAGAATGGCTTGGGTTGCAAGAGCTGTGTCACATCCAGCGCCTTATCCATCAACACCCCCAAGTCTTTCTCAGTGGTTGCTCTTAATCTGCTCATCCCTCAGTCCATAGTGGTACTCCAAATAATGGGGTACAGTGTCCTCAAGCCCTCTGGTGATGTTGGTGGTCAGCACAACACATGAGTGCACTACTCATGCATTAGCATGAGGTATCCATTGACCAGTCTCAGACACAAAATTTAGTGCTGCTCACATGCTTTGTAGGACTCCTAAGTGGGGGTTGAACCCTTCAATCCCACTGTAATATAAATGTTATCACTTTCCACTGTACCTAATAAAAATGCAAAATGAACAATTCACAAGGTTAATAAACAAAGGTAGATTTTCTGATACAATCTGTTATTTGTCTTAGGTAAACTGCCTCATATATTTGACATATATCCAGCACTAGAGGAATGTGAAACATGCTGCACCTCCTTACACTGCTATGACTGAAAGTGGAATTGGAATTATGTGAGGGGAGTTTAGGATGCTTCACCTTCAGTAAACCATACCCTGCCCTTTTTCTTCTCAACATCAACTACAACTGCAAATATGAGGCTATTCAGTCTATGGAGTCATAAAACACAAGCATAAATCACAGACAGATGAAGAAACACCAGAATTTCTGAAGCATATCAACACTCCCTAATGTATTCTTAGTGTAACCCTGTGCGCTGTTCATTTCCAACCAAAATAAGAAAGAAGAAGTTGGGAGGGCTAATGTTCACACACCATCAATCCAAAGTTATTTAACACAATTGTTTCTGTAATTGCAGCTCCCTGGAAATGTTCAGTGTTCAATGGTCCTCAAAAATCAGACTTCCAGCTGGCTGTCGATGGGTGCACATTGCTGGATGCACATGCTGAATTGGGAAAGTCAGCCACACACACCAAGACCAGAAATTTCTCAACAGTGTCACCGGTTTTGGGGTGAGGAACTAAAGTACTTTTCTTCATACAAAGATACCCCTGTCTTGCTGAATTAGTAACACATACGTAGGAGTCCAAGCTACTGAAACTCAATAACTTTTTTAAACTGAAGTAAGAGAAAAATTACAGTGACAATAGAAACATTTTCTCAAAAAGGTCTTAAGAAACTTAAAATTAACCATTTAAAGAGTAACCATTGCCTTTTAGGAAGTAGCTAAGTCTAACTGAGATGTCACAGACATTACAAACCCGAGGGTTTGCAGGTAACTTCTTTTTTTTATTGCCTTTTCAATTAGGAGTCTATACAAATCATCCCTGAATTCTTAATCAAGTTAAATGAGTTGCTTCAGGCTCTATCAACACGAGTGGTGACATCCTCACAGCTGGGGTAGCAGAGAAATATTAAGAAATATCAGGGTATTTTCTCCTACAGGGGACATCAGTTGATGAGAGTCCTGCTTCAGAGGTGGGGAGACAATGCCTTGGAACTGTAATGGTGGAGGAGCACATATGCCTGTCCAGGCCTACAGACTGTCTCCACATCTGCCAAATGGAGAAATCTCAGCTGGACTAAAGGAAAAAGCAGTGGACGAGTCCAAAGCTCTTTGAGGTTCTGCTGTATCCTATAGTCCCTTCTAAATCCACACCTCAAGATACAGCAATGACAAAACAGGGTGACAATTACAGGTTATTTTACAGAGGCCTCTTTTCTGCAGCAACATAAAGTATTGCAGTCAATAACTTTGCTGCCTGAGGAAATATTGTGCTGGGTAAAATCGTATCCTCAGGAGAACAGAACTGTGTGTTCAAACACTTGATCTTATTTTATAAATGAGATTGTTTTCTGATGGTGAAGAAAATTACAGTCCCGGTATGAAGGAACATGCTATGAATCTCAGGCAGGCACTGAGGAGCTCTGCTGGTTCTGGTGAGCAGCCTGTTACAGCTAGCCAAGGTTTCTCTAGGTTCACAGCCCAGTCTACAGCTTCTGCCCATTTGACCTGGTATCACAGTATCACAGTGTTGATAAGGTTGGAAAAGACCTTGAAGACCACCTAGTCCAACCTATAATCCAACTAAAACCTAACAGCTATAACATTTATGTCATAGTACTCAACAGCTCATTCAGTCTACCCTTAAACACATCCAGGGACGGTGATTCAACCACCTCCATGGGCAACGCATTCCAATGCAGATCACTCTTTAGGTGAAAAACTTTTTCCTAATGTCAAGTCTAAACCTCCCTTGTTGGAGGTTTAAGACCTCTTAACTTAAGACCATGACTTCTTGTTCTATCTCCAATGGCCAGAGAATAATACTCTGGACTATCAGCTTTGCAGAGTGAGGATGCTGATTCAATCTCCTTGTCAGATGGAGCCTCCTTGTCAATGGTAACTAGAGGCCTAAAACTCTGGTCACAGCTACATGGGAGCTGTGATCTGTGGGCACATGCAGCCTCACAGACGTAACCCCAACATGTGCACTCTCCGACAAAAGAGTTTCAAATATCCGCTTTGCATGGATAGCGCTTCAACAGCCACTATTCTTCCAAAAAGAGATCACAACTAAGTTTTATAGAGATCTGCCAGAGCAATAGACAGCCAAAAGAGGCCAAGTTCATGGGCACTCCCTAAACAATCCCTCCTGTTGCTACTACAGAGGGACTGGCTACTGTAACAAACATTTACACCAGCCAGGACACGTTTTTCATCATCCCATTGTTAAAATCTTCAACCGTAGTACAAAACCACTGTAAGGAGAACACCAAATCAAATCTATTTTTGACTGGTATATTAAGTTTAAGCAAAGAAATAAGCTGTGCAAACAAAGCTGTTACTATCGCCATCTCCTGCACACTGCCTGAGTAATCTGCATATTTAAAAAAGCTTCCTACTATTCATGCCTGAAAGTGCATACCATGGGAAACTGAAGCCAGATGGTTAGATGTCACAGTGACTAAAAAACTGCTTTTAAAAAGGTAGGCTTCCGATAATTAATAGTCCAGATTTTCAGATAATGTAAATCAATGGAGTGAATTGCACAGTTCCGATTTATGCTGCCACATAATCCAGTTGTGTGTGTTCAACCCTTATTCTCAAAAACGCTTAGCACAGATTGTTCGGATAACTCATTTTTGAGGTGGGGAGGGGGGAAACACACATCCATTTGCTGAAAGCCTTTAAGGATATGACATATTCTGAAGCACTCTAAAACATAACTATGTGCTAATTAAAACTTCATATTTTAAAATAATACAACAGGGAAGAGATATAACTCCAGCTGGAATGAACATCGCACTACAGAGTACAGACAAGGCATAATCTCCAAAGGCACAAATGGCAGTGAGGCACCTCCCACCGAGAACTGGTGATGACAGGTCAGGTCAGACAGTCCTGCTCTCTCTCAGTATCCTAGAGGAAAGATGTCAAAAAGCTTCTGAAGAAAAAATGACTGTCACAATTCTTTGCTGATCAAAGGAAAATTTTCAATTTAAGATTCAGCTTAATTCTTATTACTCATAGAATGGTTAAAAGATATCATACCTCTTCCTACCTGGTGGACTCTTGTGTTACACTGTGCATGGCAGTCATGAAGACAGATTAATGCTATTTATTTGCTGACACTGACAAGAGTAGCCTGTCTTTTTTTTTTCTGTGTTTTATCATTAAAGTATTGTTTTTCAGCCTCAAATAGCCCCAAGACAATGCACTTAGTAATTAAGTATCAAAATCCTTGTTCATCAAGCACTTTAGGCAAACACTAAAAAACCTCCAAACCAAAGCAACAACAGCAAAGTCATGTGGGTAGTGCACAAGAAAGCTGTCAAGCCTGCAAATTAGTTTTTCACAGCCAAGCTAGACCAAGACAGGGCTGGCCTGATCCTACAGTACCTACAGTCATGTTTTGTACTGGGGTTTCAACAAAAAGACCTTCAATGGTCTCTTCTCAGTGATGTTTTGGTGATTTGATGACTGTGAAAACAGCAGCAAGATGCTGTCCTGACGTAGGATGTGTTTGGGTAGCTGACACCTTGACAAGAAAACAAGTAATGCCTTTTTAACTCATGTGCAGCCTGAGACTGTCCCTGTCTGCCAGCAATGGTATAACTCTTACTGAAACAAGCAGACAAAACATCTCCCAATGAAAGCAGTTATACAATTAAGTACGGTTTTAATTACAATGACAAAGACCATTGATTTTCACACATGGAAATAAATTTACTCTGATACTTGTGCTTACAAAATCCAGACTATAAGTATGAAATTCTTGGCTTGCTTTTAAGTTCTTAAGCTGGCTTCTTTCATCTGTTTTATTTTTCTTTTATTAAGAATTAATAAAAGCTATCAAGCTCATCTTTCTGACTGAAGTCAACCTCCTTTACTTGGGTAAGTATAGGCAGTACTTACAGCTGCAAGCAATGTGAAGTCTATTTTAAAATTATTTTTTTGATTTTAAAGGGTCACTGCCAAGGTGATTAGCATGAAATCTAAACGAGCTTTCAACCTGCCTCCTTCACTCTGATGCTGACTTAACTAGTAAAATCTTGCCAGCAACACTAGTTTTATAAACCAGTCTCTGAAGCCATGACATGTCAAAAGGCTTCTTGAAATACAAGGAGATTATTTCTGCTGTGGCACTCCTGTCAGCTGTCATTGTCCTTTCTTGGGAGGAGCTAATCAAATTTGTTCAGCCTGACCTCTGCTTTAGTTAACCTGGACCTGTCTGAGGCTGGACCTGTCCGGTGCTCCCTGTCAGGGTCCTGCTCACTGTTGCAGCCAGGCTTGGCTCCTTCCCAAACAGGGGTGTCAGGTCAGCTCTCCTCCCTGTTTGGCCTCTCATCTGCCTCCTCCAGCTGGCAGGGAGTCCAGCCTTTCTGCCACTTGTCCTTCTCCTTTCTCTTCTGACTCAGGGATAATGGGTATTTCTGATTTAATTTTATTTCTCTGTGACAGTTTGTGTTTGTACATCCTTCCCAAATTCGGTGGTCTCATGATTATCCACCACCACTGGCTGAAATGGGGCTGCAGAGACAATGGGGAGGGGAGGGAGGAAGACCTCACCCTAGCACTAGGTTGTAAAATCTTCCTTTTATTTAAAATATTTATTCACCATTAACTTCATTTTCTTTATTCAGATCAAGTGTATTTATTATGTGGAGAGCTGGTAGTGATGTTTTTAATTAAGGTTGTCTAATAATTTCCTTCATAGCATTTGGTTTTCAGTATAGTTTATAACCCCAGGACTGTTAATCATTCTGGGCTAAATTTTGAACGTTTTGTTTTTGCCTAAAGTGGAATTGAATATGAGATCATCAGCTACCCTCCTCCTGCATCCTATTTTTCTTCCCCAAAATATTCTCTTGCTTTAATAAAGTCCAATAGTCTGGGAGCCAGATGCTCATAAATTGCACTTTCATTATTTCCACTCTATAATGCTAATAATTCTGCGCAATTGTATCTGTAATCAAGCAAGGTGTTACGCATTTTTTGCATAGAAAGCAGAAAACTGTCAGTCCACCAGATTAATCAGTGAGGCAATGGATGTTTTCAAAGATTGTACAAGGTCACCACTGCAAACTGGGATAAACACCTCATGGAAGAAATGTGATGTTGTCTGCCATATACAATGAGTCTATACTGTTTGCTTTTGAAAAATATTAAGCAGAAGAACCAAAGACATGAACAGACTATGTGTAGCCATCAGATTTTACACGCTGATTCATAGAGGATGTCCTGCATACCACACAACCCATCAGAGACTCAGTTCATCTGGGACTCCTAGGACTTTACAGCACTCATGACAGGTGGCTGAAAGCCTAAATGCGAATTTGTCAGATAGGCAGAGGGAGCCACAAATAATTTCTAAAGGTTTAAATAGAAAGTTACTGAGGTTATTCAACTCCCAAGAAACAAAAAACAAACAAACAACTCCCCTCAAAACCAAATAAACACACAAACTCCAAAGCTGAATTTCTATTCCACTGGACATTTCAGGAGAAATCCTGAACTCTTGATGACTATTTCCTTTTCCCCTTCCATTCCTCTCTTTGCTTTGTCTCACTTGTCTCTGTTTCCTTTCTTCAAAGGTTAAGGCTACATATAAAATGGAAATTCAGGATTCACTCTTTCTTCTCCTTCACTGTGTCCCCTTTGGGAAGAAGACAGCCCTCGAAAACTCTCCAGAACTTGTAAGATGAGCTGCACTCTGGGGCAGAGAGACAAAGAGACAAAACTCCAAGGGGTGCTCAGCTCCAGGAATTTGGGTATAAGCTCCAGTGAGAACCGGTTAGTTCTCAGAACTTCAGAAGGCAAGGTTGTCCTCTTTGATTGTAGTTACATACTTCTACTGTCTTCAACAAATTGGCAGAAAGGCTTGCAAGCCTAGCCTATAGCCTAGCCTATAGCCTCTTCCAGCAAATCAAAGAAGGTATCTCATGAGAATTTTTTTCCTTCATGATTCAGCTGCTCAGAGGTCTAAAGAGGCACGAGTTGTTCCACAGATGTTGAGTGCTTCTGTCCCCCTTGGTTAAGCAGAAGAGTTGCATCTGTGGCCCAATGCTGTTTGCCTCAGCCATGAAGCAGTTTTATTGAAGTTACTCTTAAAGAATACAACCCCTTGTAAGGAAAGCTGTCTTAACCTCTGGCACTGAATGCAAGATCACTCACTCTTCTTTTTTACCATAATTCTTAGGCCCAATGGATAAGGAAGACGGCCTGACTCTAAAGTTCTCCTGTTCTGTGAGGTTAACCTTCACTTTAATCCTCATACTTGCCATTAATTTTTTATGAGTGTGATTTCTTGAATATACTGGGTCGCAATCTTCCATAGCAGAAAGAGAAGGGTGAAAACCATTGTTAGACAAGAATGTTAATTCTGAGAGCAGCATTGAAAGGTTGAGTCAGCCTGTGCCACACTGTGAGAGTTCAGCAATGCTCCATTCATTTGCGTGACAAGCCGCATTATGAGGAAGATTTTTAAACGCAATTCATTCTGAGGAAGCTTTGGATACAGTTCCAAAAGCAGAAAATAAAACCTAGGAGAACTGGGGAAAGCAAAAAGAGAAGGCAAAAGAATCAACCAGGAAGGCAGACAAAAATCAGCTCTTTTTCAAGTTCATTTTTCATTATGTTTGACATTCTTCAAGAGACAGAACTGTGTTGCACACTTGTGGCCTCAGGCACTGAAGCTGGAAGAAGATATTTCAAGAGCTGCAGAACACACACGTAACACAGAAAAAGGTATAAAAACTGAATTGACAAGTTCATGATGCTAACTTGCTCCAGAATTACATCAGCCAAGGTAGTCTATCTTGAAGTAGAAAATTGCACATAGACCTAACTGGTTTACCATTTATTTGGTCCTTTGGGTAGTGATGAAAAGGTGGGGTATCTAAAGTTCAGCTGAAAAATAAAAGTCAAACCCCATACAAAGAGCTTACACAGATTTCCTGACGAAAACCAGCAGTACCTGGAAGTTGTGTATGATTCTCTGGGAGATGAGAGATACCATCAGCAACAGTTCTGATCAGGCAGCTAGAAAAATACATAGAAGTCTTATGGGTTCTAACAACCTTTGTGATTGTCATTTTTAAGTTAATCCCATGATCACCAATAAATAAAAATAAAACAAAGTGTTTTGTGCTCACTCTGCTGTCCTGGAGCAGCAGGTAGCTGACAAATGCTAGACCCTGAGCTCAGCTCTTTGACATAATTTGGTGATGAAGAAGCAGAAATTACAAACTCTGGGTTTCAGTGTAGTCTTGTATGCAGCTGATTTTCTTGTTATTAAACAAATGAACCAGAAAAGTAAAATGTATTTTAGTTCCCTTTTAGAAGAAAAGTCTGTTTCTCTTTGGGGGATTTGAGTGTTCAAGACTAGCCTGGATGGGACCCTGAACAACCTGGTTTAGTCCATGGCAGGGGAGTTGGAAGTAAATAGTCTGACAGCAAAAAACGTTCTATGATTCCTGATATTCTGGCATGCTTTGAGACAAACAAAGTTTTTGCTGTCCTATGAAACATCTACTGTTGCTGTGTACAGGGAGAGTTCCTCTCATACAGCAATAATACTTCTGCTGATGGTTTCTGCAGGAAGAGGAAGGGGGAAAAAGTAAAGTCAGAGTACAGGGTGACCTCATTACTCCAGAAAAACATCACACTTATATTTAGTAAAAAATGAAAAGAGATCAGAAGTCCAGTGGGACTTCTGAGATGACATAAGATAGATTTGGGCTTTATTGAATGAAGATCTTCTTAACTTCCAGAACAGAAGCTGACTTTCCTCACATGAAAATTGTATTTGTAGATTTTTTATGTCTGATTAATGCTGGGTTTTTGTTCCAGCCCTAACTTAAGGAAAAACTTGCATTGTAAATAGAAAGTTGAATAAGGAAAGGGCATACACAAACATCACTGACATATGTGACCTCAACTTTCTCACTGGGAACTTGTGATGGTTTTGAGCACCAAAAAAAGCAAGCAAGTTAGTGTTTGAATACATTTTTATGCCCCTCAAGGTATAAAATAAAATTCCTCCACAAAGACTTGCATAATTCTGCTATTTCTTTTCCCTTTTTTTCTACCGGGTAAAGTAAAGAAACTTGTGTAGGACACACATGAAAAAGACGTGAGAAAATTCCCCTGTCAGTTTGATTAACTTTAAGGAGCAGAACTTGATAACATAAAGCATGACACATCATCAGGACCCTACATTTTTATGGAGAAGTGTCAAACAGCACATTTTTATGAATCATGAATAGTGTGGATTATGAAACAAAATTAAAGTTTTATTTCAACCTCAGCTGCCAACCCACCCCTTAGGGAAGAGATGTGTCTGTATAGTTCAGAAAATCACATGAAATATTAGGGCATGAATAAGAGTAAAAGCAACAAATCCAGAGATTTTGTTGTTGAAAATGGAAAATGGTAGGTAAATTTCATACTTTCTATGATAATATTTTTCTTTCTTTAAGGACACTTTAAGAAAAATTAATTCTTGCTTTAAAAGAAAATGAATTAGGAATAGCATAAAAATTGAACTGCTTACATTATTAATTTGATTCAATTTTGTAAGTGAAAGGTATGTTCAGGGAACATTTTCCTTGTGATTCACTGAAAAATGTGTTTTTAATGAGATCTATATGCTTAAATATTCTGGATAGTTCAGAGTAATAATGTACATCTGTGTATTATTTTCCCTGTGTGAAAATTACTACATCTATGAATTATGTTTATAACATCCTGAAGCTGGAGAGAGAGATTAGCTCTGGCACCATAAGAGTATAATTTTGGGATGCACCCAGTTGCCTGATAACCATTTATACCAGAGATGTTACTATGCTTTCTTATGAACTGCAGCTCATTATTGGTAATACATTACAGAACAAAAAAAAAACCAACCCTCCTTCATTTCTGCAATGACTTTTTTGTGGCTAGAGCCAGTGGAAAGGAGCCTCAGCTTCCGGAGAACTTGAATTCCCAGACTGAGACTGAGCTCGTGTCTTACCCCGGGTGATGGGAGTCTCCTCACAGGATCTAGGCCAGCTGCTGGCCCATTCTCCCCAAGAGACTATAGAGCCTGTAACCTTCACAACCACTTTTAACCCATCCTCCCTCTCCTTCAGTACCACCTTCTGTCTGTTTTGGGGCACTGCTCATGACTTTTACTTTCTTCTATGCGATATCATATATAAAAAGGTCTGGTTTTGCACTTGATTTTTTTCTAGTGCCTTTTGACTTATCAAATATTGTTATTTCTGCAGAAAATGTCCTTTGTTTTCTTGAAGACTCTATATTTGACCTTAACACCACCACTAAACGGTGCAATGAGCCATTTTAGTGAGTGAAATCTCTACGAAACAGGCAACTGAGCTGCTAATATCTCACTCTTAACACTACCACAATATTTATCAGGGCTGTGTAAAGATTTGGAATTGATTTTTTTTTAAGAGGTTTCAATATTTTCCAATGTCCTTATTAAGATCTGAGTGAAATATTGTCAGATCACTGCCCGAATTTCATCTTCATAGAAATAAAAATCACACAACTAGAATCATAAAGGGCAAAATTAAAAGAAGAGGGAAAAAAAACCCCAAACAACTAAATAACTAACCCACAACTGTATATAGAGCAGGAAGTAAGAGGCCTTCTTAACTGAAATAACCTGACCAATTTAATTCCGTTTGTACCTAATTTATAAAAAGTAGAAAGAAAATCCACTCTGGAACGCCACAGAAGAATTATGAGGTTAGTTATACCAGATCACTCTGCCCAGTTATTTTCTACGTATCAACTGCTGCACAGCATGGTCTGCTTGAGAGCTGTGAAAGATCAACAGCTGTAAAAACAGAGCAACAGCTCCACTTAAGTTTCACACCTGCATGCAGAGTCCTTCATCAACTGCGGGAACTTTGTCCTTTAACTATAAGGGAAAAGGGCTTTTTAGGTGTCATGTTGCTGTTTCCTTAGTAAACAATGGGTATAATTAAAGCTATTATGTATCCTCCAGGCAAAAGGATACCAAGATTAAGTTGGTTCGTAATTCTTCTACTGGAGAGGATAAAACACAGCCAAATTAAAGAAAAAAACAAAAAGTAGTAGTAAATTTTTGTTATTGCGCAGGAAATAGCTGCAACACTTGGCTGTAAATACAGTGCATAGTAAAACGTTATTAATAAACAGGGTCTTGATTAAAAAGTTTAGTTTAGTACAATATAATGCAAGTTTCACGGAATTGCATTGTATTTAGTAAAGAGAGATTATTTAAAGATCCGGGAAAACTGTAGCTGGAGAAACAATTGAGAGTAAACAGAACCACTTCAAAACTGTGAATTTAAAACTAGAAGTCAGTGATAGAGTAATCACTTGCTGCTCTCAAAGGAAACTGAGCAATTAGCAGAAGAGTCGAGTAAGAAGAAAAGAGATGTAATTCATCACTCTCTGAGCACTTTTTTTAGTAGAAAAATGATGCTAAGATGGCTGGAAGAATTTAGTCTGAGATATTTGTTTCCAAAGCCATCAGCTATGTAAACGATACTGGCCATATTGATAAATGGTTAAAATGGAACGGCACAAACCCAAAAAATAAGAATCTGCTGTAACAGCTGTTCAAAACAGAATATCTCCTTCTATCATTTATAAACCTCCAGCAGACTGAGTTATTCCATGCTGCAGAAATGCCTTTGGGATGTGCTCCTGCTGGTATCCTTGTACCACCTGCTTGGGAAGTACTGTGCCATGGGCCTTAGCATTTGCACAGGCTTCTGTAGGAGGGAAATGTCAGCTTCCATCTGATGTCTTAGTTTGTATCTACAAAAGATGTGCTTGTACAAGCAGTGGCCAGGCTTACAGAGGCTAGATGTTCGGAGAAGTTTCTTCACAGAAAGAGTAATTGGGCATTGGAATGGGCTGTCCAGGGAGGTGGTGAACTCACCATCCCTTGGGGGTGTTTAAAAAAATTCTGGATGTGGCACCTAGTACCAGGGTTTAGTAGATGAGATGGTGTTAGGTCATACATTAGACTTGATGATCTCAAAGGTCTTTTCCAACCCAGTTAATTCTATGATTGTGTGAAGACACACACATGCAAAGAGGGCTCTGTGACGCTTAGTTCAGTGAGGCTGGAATCTACATCTTGATTTTCCCATCTAGGTAAAGTGATTTGTACCGCCAGTAGATTTAATGAATGTGAAGTAAAAACCTATTCTATACTAGATACTAAATGGGACTGTAAGAACCTTGGCCCCTCAACTTCAGCCTTAAGGCTTTAAAAGCTTCCTATTAGAAACACTTCTTCCCCCCAAATCTATTTGGTTATTGATATTTCTTCCTTTTGAAAACATTTCCCATGTCATGGCTGAAATGATTTATACAATGATAGACCTTATGCTCTCCCTCTGCTATTTTTATAAACAATATTTTTACATCTCAGAGGAAGTGGTCTGAAAAAAGGTTTACGTAGAGTGGTTAGGCAGGGGAATGACTAGAGATAAGGTATCTGGAGAATAAAATTAACTGCACCCTACAGGTTATGAAATAACAATAATATATTAAAAAATAAGCATTGAAAATTGGAGAGGTCAACAGAACTGAAAAAGGAACTTAATATTGTAGGTAGAAAAAATACATACAATAATTTTGTATGGTGAAGGAACTATAGTAAACAGTTATGCTGAATATGTTCCTTGGAAGCAGACACCTGGTGAAGTAAATAGCTTTCCATTTTGGTTTTTAGGTTTGTTTGTTTGGGGTTTTTTAGTGAAAAATCACTAATTTAACACAGAATATTCTATAATGAAGGCCACCAATGTTTTACCAGTATGGGACTAATTCTTACACCACAGGATTCATTTTACCTATTTAGCAGTAATATTTGGTCCACTTACTCTTTGTTGTATCTGCAACACATCTTACTCAGGACAGCTACTGGTGTGTACCCCAGGCTGGTGAGTACTGTAGAGAACTGGATTTCTATCAATAAAGAAAAGTTTTTATGTTTTCTTGCTGTTCATTGCAACGCCTTTACAACAAATCATTTAAACAACTTTCACTCTCAAAAATTAAGACCTGGTTCTGCATTTCAATTTTAAGAATTTATTTCACTGCCAGATGTTAGAAGAACACAGGAAACAAATACTTGAAAGTAGACTGAAGCTGTTTGTGCCTGGCTTACTTTACAGCTCTATCATTTTCTTTTTGCATACACCATAAGCCTGTAAATCCCATATTCCAAGATTCCTAGAAATATATTTTCCAAGTACCTGAGTATTTTTCCCAGATTCTGGTTACTTCTATACAGCTGGCATCTCTGGTTTATTGCATTTAAGAAACAAACAAAGCAGTCTTAAACAACATCATTTTAAAGACAAATTACCTTTCTGAATCTCTGAAGAAGTAATCTCACTCAGACACAGGAAGATCTATTGTCCTCTCATCCCTAGGCACAACTTCTATTAAAGCAGATCAAGAAGGGAATACATTTTCTAGTATTTAGATTTTAAAAACTATCTCGAAACAGAGACGTGAATAATGTTAAGGCCATTTTAATGGACAAGTCATTAAAAAAGAGAGCAAAGCACATACATTTTACTGAGCAGAAATAGCAATGTATTACACACAGGTTGCTACACTAGCACAACTTCATTTTACTGACTTCAGTATACAGTGAATCCTCTCTGTATCACGACTTCTCCTTCACAACCTTGCGCATTTGCAATGTGAATTTATCGCTGTTTTGATTCCACCATTTGCGAATTTATGCCGCTTGCGCATGCCTAGTGCCTGTGCTCCACCGAGAGGCGGTGCCGGAGCTCCCCGTGGAGAAGCAAAAAAGTGCCCCGGAGCCCTGTGGAGTTCCGGGGGTGGGGCAATGGGCGTGGCCTGCATGCATATTAACGACCTGCCGTTCTTTGCGAGATTAATATTTCGTGAGGGCTGTCGCCTGTCCCTTTCCTCGCGATGGAGGAGGTATAACTGTATTACCCTTGACCAACAGCGCTGAGGTAAATAACAAAAATAAATAAAAAGGGAAAAAAACCCAAAATAGCAATGTGTAAGGTTAGACCTTTCACCACCCCTTCAGAAGAACAGCAGTGGGTTTCATTGTGGGATCGCTGCAGTTAACTAGAAAAACTGTGGAAAGTACTAAAAGATGCAGAGCTGTCATGAACAACATCCCATTTCCCTTGTAGATAACATTTATTTATTCATTTATTTTTCTTCCTCAGAACTCATAACAATGTTAACATAGAAACTTTAAGTTCAGTCATACAGTAAATACAAATATTGGACTAATACAAGAATTTTTCTCCCTCCACCACAGAAGCACCCAGCCACTTCATGTTTCTGTATGCAACAGCTTGACAATCAGCTTCAGACAGAAGTCACTGGCACAGTCAGGGACTTCAACAATGTATGACAATCAGTTTGTACTCCAGCAAAGGCTGACTAGAAACAGTCAGTGGAAAATAAGATAATATCACTTTCTGGTTTTCTCATTTTTTAATGTGCTCCTGGAACAACCAGCAATGTATATACATACATATATACAAGTATATCCTACAAACCCTATACAATTTCTCTGCACTGTTTCTTGTGAGAAGTGAACAAAGACCATTCAGTACTCTGAGCCTGACAGTTATCCTCAGCACCCCAGAGTAACTGCCCTCCATGTACTCCATTTGTTTTGGAGTGGAGCCAGATAAAACACTCAAAGCTTAAGTTCATTCCTCCCCCCCCCCCACATGCTTCTGTACTCTTTTACACTGTTATAAAGAAAAAAACCCACATTGTGTAGTGTCCTATTAATACTATAGATTCATTGTTCACAGACAGATTGAAAAGTGTCTGAGAATAAATCAAAATAAAGATTTTTTACCAAGTCACTGAAACCTAAACATTTTTTGTTACAACTTTTTACTTGACATATAGAACATTTATTTTATATAGTATCAGTGTTCAAGCTCTTTCATCCCTTCTTTCTGTAGCGATGTTTGAGAAGGTGCAACAAAGCCCAGTGTGTTCTAACTTTCAACCAGATTCCTTTGTGTTTATGTTATTTCATGCCATACCTTTTGGTTCTGAATATACATAGTACTCTGAAGAATAATAGTGTCACATCCTACTCATACTTCTGTCCTTTGCCTCAACTAATTAAAGTATGTGGTGGGTGCACTCGATTCCTTAACCAAACTAGTAGCCTGGTACAAAGTCCAAAGGAGGTAAAGGCTGAGATGTAACCAGGCCAGAAACTTCTCTAGTTCTAATCTGTTGGCTGAAACAGAGGAGGAACAGAGTGATAATCAATGCATATGAGCTTGCAACACAGATCATGCAATTATCACAAGAATAGTGGGTGGCTTTTCTGAGACTCATTGGTCAAGGAACAAAGAAAGTACTTCAAGAACGAGATTTTCAAGGCACAGGAGCAGGCTGTCCCGGTGTGTCGTAAGTCCAGCCGGAAAGATAGATGGCCTCCCTGGTTGAGTAAGGAGATCTTGAATGAGCTAAGAGTTAAAAAAAGGATGTATCACCTTTGGAAGGAGGGGAAGGTAACTAGGACTTTGTTTAGGGATGTTGTCAAGTCAAGCAGAAAAAAAACTAGAGATGCAAAAGCTCAGTTTGAGCTTCAATTGGCTACTAATATACAGGATAACAAAAAAGGCTTTTACAGGTACATTAATGGCAAAAAAAGGGACAAGAGCAATCTCCAATCTCTACTGGATAAGGAGGGCAACATCATCACTGGGGATGAGGAAAAGGCAAAGATACTTAATGATTTTTTTGCCTCTGTCTTTAAGAGTAAAGACAGCTGCTTACATAATGAAAGGTCTCTTCAAGGGTCTCTTGA
>WEKX01024236.1:49088-73730 GCA_013390025.1 Pitta sordida
CCTGCATCAGGAATAGTGTTGTCAGTAGGACTAGGGAAGTTATTCTCCCCCTGTACTCGGCACTGGTTAGGCCACACCTTGAATATTGTGTCCAGTTCTGGGCTCCTCAGTTTAAGAGGGATGTTGAGATCCTTGAGCGTGTCCAGAGAAGGGCAACGAAGATGGTGAAGGGGCTGGAACACAAGCCCTATGAGGAGCGACTGAGAGAGCTGGGATTGTTCAGTCTGGAGAAGAGGAGGCTGAGGGGAGACCTTATCACTCTCTACAACTACCTGAAAAGGAGGTGTAGCCAGCTGGGTGTCAGTCTCTTCTCTCTGTCTACAAGTGACAGAACAAGAAGACACAGTCTTAAACTGTGTCAGGGGAGATTTAGACTGGACATTAGGCGGAACTTTTTCACAGAGAGAGTGATCTCTCAGTGGAATGGGCTGCCCAAGGAGGTGGTAGAGTCACCATCCCTGGAGGTGTTTAAGAAAAGGTTGGATGATGTACTTGGTGTACTTGGTGGCATGACCTAGATATTAGGGTAGTGTGTTATAGGCAGGATGGTGTGTTGGTAGCAGGATGGCAACAGGTAAGGTAACAGGTTTGGTTAGGTTAGGTAATAGGTGATAGGTTGGACTTGATGACCTCTGTGGTCTTTTCCAACCTTACTGATTCTGTGATTCTGTGATTCTGTGATTCTGTGATCGCTCATTGGAATGGTCTGCCCAGGGAGGTGGTGGAGTCGCCATCCCTGGAGGTGCTTAAGAGTAGGCTGGATGAGGCAATTAGTGCCATGGTTTAGACAATGGGTTGGTGTTGGGTTACAGGTTGGACTTGATGATCTCCAAGGTCTCTTCCAACCTTGCTAATACTGTGATACTTTATTCCATAGTTACGACAGTCTAAGCAAGCATTCTTCCAGTGCTCCCTGCTAAGCAGCCTGGCTGCAAGATAGTGAGCTCCCCTTGAGCTGAGACACCTCTCAAGGCTGCTCCTTAAGGAAGAGAGACCTTTCACTAGCTACAAATCTTTGGTAAGTGACCAATATAATTGATACTCTTGCATTCTAGTACATTACAATTTTTTCTTGAAAATTTTTGTGCAGGACAATAATAGTAATATTGCCATTAAACTTTGTTAAGTGTCAGTTTAGCAGCATCATATTTCAATTTTTTTAAAAAAGATTGTGACATAGCTTTACTACCAAAAAGCATTACATATAGTAACAGTTGATTATTCCTTAGGTGAAATGTCTTTAGCTTAGACATTAAAAAAAAATAAATCTCATGAATAATTACAACTAGAAGGCAAGAAGAAAACCCAACCTGTTTTCTTCCTCACCATTTACAAGCCTGCTTCTTGACAGCTTCTGTGTTAAAGAATAGGCCTCTGGTAGACTAAGGAGTGCCTGCAAGCTGTGTGCCTCCAGCAAAAGGCAAGTACAATCTTCCACCACTCCAGCAGGGTCTGAAAGAGGTTTTCTACTCTAGCTTCGATATTACTTTTTGTTCTGACCCTGGTACTTGGAAAGCGGCTTTTATTTAGTTACCAATACACAAGAGCACTGCTGCGCTTGTAATGAAATGCAACTTAGCCCTTATTAAAAGATGCTCAGTATATATGGATTTGTTTAGCTTTGTCACCAGTGAAGGCTGCAAGCAGGGTAAATACTATAACTGCACAAAGTACAGCAAAATATTACTTATGTTGATCAGAGCCATTTCCATGTTACTCCCAACAAAACAGAGATGTAGAGTTAGTAGTTATTCTGTTACTACTTACGCATGAATAGCTGGGATTGCCATGTTACCTCTCAATAGCAAGTAAGCAGAAAAAAAAGTTTTGAATTTCTAACATCAATAGTGATTATTTTTGTCCAGTCAATGGCTAGGATGTGTGAGTGTGTCTACTTGTTCTACACTGTGAAGCGCAAAGGACTTGTGACAACTTCTTTGTACAGGCCCACTGTGCTAATCTGATTTTGTAGTAATTCTGTGGCCTAGGTAAAATTAATATAGGAAAACTCTTCCCCAGGATATGAAAATATGAAAAACTGTACCATTTGGGACTGTTCAGTCTGGAGAAGAGGAGGCTCAGAAGGGACCTCATTGCTGTTTACAGCTACCTGCGGGGAGGTTGCAGCCAGATGGGTGTAGACCTCTTCTTCCAAGCTGACGACACCAGAATGAGAGGGCACAGCCTCAAGCTACGCCAGGGGAGGTTTAATCTTAACGTTAGGAAGCGGTTTTTCACGGAGAGAGTAGTTGCATATTGGAATGGTCTGCCCAGGGAGGTGGTGGAGTCGCCATCCCTGGAAGTGTTTAAGAGAAGACTGGACGAGAAGCTTAGTGACATGGCCTAGCTGGGGGGTGTAGGGCTGGATGACCCTGGGCCCCTTCCGGCTCGGAGTGGCCTGCTAGACTGTGAGGCATCTAGGTTGGTATTACGCTCTAGGATGTGCTCTTGGTCACTGTACGGGTATTAGATGGTGAGTTGGACTAGATGATCCTTGTGGGTCCCTTCCAACTCATAATTTTCTGTGATTCTGTGATTTAGTAAAATTCTGTGGCTGAATCAGTCCTATTAATATATCATAAAATACTCCCCAACTTTATCACACGCTGTTAATTCCGAATTATTTTCTTCATTACTCTTCAGGGAAAGAGTACAGTAAAATTAGAGACACGAGCTTTGTTTAAGGTTCTTCATGGTAACTTCTGTGCTTTTTATATTTGCTTTTTCCTTTTTTCCTAGAGCATGCAGCCGTGACAGAAAAGACAAACAAGAGATTGAAACGGAAACTGATTACAATAAGTAAAATATTATGCTCATGTGTAACTGGAGAGTACTAGTTATTCTGTGGTGCTGATGTCTTTTTGAGATAAGAGCAGTAGAGTTTTAATAACAAACCATATGGCTGAAAAGATAGCATTTACCAGTAAGAGCAAACTGCTCTGAAATTTCAATAGGTATACTTTTACTCCCTAAATTATTTAACAATTTTGAAAAACTCTTACAAGATATTTGGTATAAGAATGAGTGCTGCCTGTTTGGAGTTTCCTCATTGTTTGAAGTTAAGCATGATTTGCTGTCATAGATGCCCTAACAAAACGTTATGCTGCACTCACAACTCCTGTTGACAGTAACGAACATGTGTTTGTATTGCTTACACATGTTTTTTAAATTACACCACAGCAGCTTCAAGGGAAAGGTTTTAGTGCTGGAGAAGCATTATGAAGAAGCATATATTGTATGGGTGTTAGATGGTGAGTTGGACTAGATGATCCTTGTGGGTCCCTTCCAACTCATAATATTCTGTGATTCTGTGATTCTGTGATATGTGATTGGCCAAACCAGAAAAAGTTTAAATCATAGAGCAACCAATAAGAAAACATATTGTCATATAGGAGGATACAAGAAGAATACACGAAGAATACAAGAAAGCTGATGGTGATCCAGCACTTGCTGTTATTGTTTTTGCCATTGAAACAGTGGCTGTTTCGCTAATACATTAAGATTCTGTCTTCTTGTTCCAGCAGTTGCCTTTAACAGCAGATTTAATGAATACACAAAGACCAATGATTTGCTGGAGAACTGGCCTTGCTTTCCTTGCTACTCTCCTGGAGGTAACATGGGAAAGTTCTCAAAGCCACAACAGTGACCCCACTGCCAATACAGGGAGGCAGAGCCACTTTGCCTTCACAGGACAGGCAGGAAGAAATTATACACCACATTCCCCAGTACTGCTATCCAACACAAATATCCAGAAGCTTATTATTAACCATATTAAATATTTTAAGTACCATGCATATTTTCCTCAGCTTAGTATTATATACACTGTATTAAACTGAAGCCATTCATTTTTATAGTCTGTAATTCCGTTTTCTGACCTGAGTGTTCTGTCATTCTTTTTTGTTTCGTTGCAATATGATCCCTTCCAGGAAAGAGGGCTTCAGCTTTTATTAAAGGGAGTAAAACACTGTGTGCTTTCATAAATAGAAATGTTTCAATTAGTCTTTGATTCTTTTGCACCTCTGTAACATGATGAACTTTCATTTAGCAGACCATTTCCATATGGAAGCATATCATCTGGCAACCTTGATGCAGACTTTTCTTCTGTTTATGTGAAATATGTAGCTGTTTCACCTACATATGTTAACCCAGACTCTACATTCTCTACCATAGTTCTTTGGTTCACAGGCTTAAAAAACCTTTCTTTAGATCTATTTCCCTGCTGTCATATTTTTCTTTAGATATATTCTGAAGAAAGCTTCCTTTTGTGAATTGAAAAATGTCACTGCATCCTTTGTATTGTCTAATTTTTCATCTTATTAATACCAATAATACAATGTATTTGAACACTGCAATATTTTCATAAGATTCATTGGGGGTCTACCTTTTTCCAGCACTACTCTAATGTTCAGATAAGAAGTGTGGGGGCTGAAATAGGTAGCATGCTGACCACCTGAACCCAGAAAGATTAAAATCTATGATTCAAAGCTGTTCCAGGGATATACCTTCTGGAAGAAAGCTTCTTGTAGTGGTCAATCATTAACACCTAGACACTTCATACTGGAAAACTCTGAGGAAAGTAGAAATTCAATTGCTTCAAGTAGCCAAAAATACATATTCAAGCAAAATACTAGGGACAGGAATGAGAGCTATTGAGCTGCATCTATACTATCGATTATGCAATTTGAAGACATTTGTTCTGTAAAGACTAAACATTTAGGTAGCTCAAAAATGAACAAGTAACTGAACCAAAATACTGCCTCTGGTATTTCTCATAAAAGAGGCAGAAAATGGCACAAACAAATATCAAAAAAAGAAAAAAGGAGAACAAATGCAGTGTGTTGATAATAAAGGTTGCTATGAAATTTTAGCCTCTGGAAATTAGCTGCCAAGAAAAGGGTATAATTAATGAATTGGAATACCAATGCTGAAGTAAGATCAACTGTAGAGCAAATATATTATTATCGGAAATGACTTCTTGCAAATATACCTATTATGGACAGGGAACTGCAGGGGATTTTAAAATTTAAAAATGCTGAGTTTATGACAGCTATTAAGTATGTAGAAAGCATAAAAGATTCAACAACAGTAATTTTCGTCAAAATTGTCTTTAATAATAAATGTTGCCAAAAACCTTAAGTGCAGAAAATTTTGTTCATGTATACTTTGAAACAGCTGTAGTCAACGGATATGGAGGCAACACCTTGCCTTTAACATCTTCTAGACTCCTTGTAGGTGTCTTGTATCACAGCGTCAGTCAGAAGAGATCCCCAGTCTCTTCTGACAGTCAAAGCTGAAAAACTCTTGGTCAAGTGATTTATTAAATTCATTGAGGTTGAGGTTTGACTGACTTTTCAAAATAAATTTTACAAATAGCTGAACAAGGACTTGACCTGTATTACTTTAGGAGATATATTTAATTATATATGAAAAAAGGAAGTTATTGTATTCCAAATATAACTGTCCTTTGTTATATTAAATAAGCTTTGTATCTCCTTGCTTCTCACATCAAACATACATTGTAATTGCAAAGCGAGTCTTTCTGGCTTACTTTATCAATGTTATGTTCAGATGTATTGCACAAACTCTCTGCTGAGGACCATTTAATGTACTTGGAAGCCCTGAGAATTTGCTTCTGTATGGAATGCTGCTGCCAAGCCAGAGTCATCTGCACTTCAGAGGAATGTAAAGTGGTAAAAATCAAATTCTATTTGACACCTTGATCGTGCCTTGAGGCTACAAATCACATGGTTTTTGATTAGTGAAAAACATTGTGGCTGTGAGAACAGGTGGAATATGACAATTCAAGATGTTCCTAAAATGTAGTAAAAGCTAAATAGACTTAAGTGTATTTGACAGGTACTTCTAAACGATAACTACAGCCACTTCAGTCTGAAAGTCTTTTTGGCCATGAATGAAACTTTTGGTAATTGTGGCAAACTGTCAGCTCTCCTGCAGTATTTTTATGTGCACTGGTGTGCAACGTACTCTCTCTGTTTCCCAAGCTATTGGGAGACTTCTTTGGCAGTGGCAAATTTGGATGGGTTGTTATTTATCTTGCTGTGAAGTGGAGTTTTCTCACATAGCAAATCATCTTACAAGGTGTTAACATTTCCCGTTCCCACTCATCAAAACACTTACCACGAAACAGATGCACCAAAGATGGATCAAGTTTCAACTCATACTTTAGTTACCAGGCTTCACTTTCAACAGATCTGTGTAGATCTGTATAGACACAATTCAGTTAAGAAGATAAAGCTGAGTTGGCCAAGCAACCAGCAACCTGCTGTCCTCTAAGGACAGTTTAGTTAAAGTAATCAGTTCACTTTTCTGAAACTATATGGTATTTGCACTGGCCAAAAAGGAGAGGATATCAAGATTTTATTCTATTTTTACTAGCTGTTCTTGGCCCCATGGGTTATTCCCTCCTTCAGTGTAACTGCAGAATTTAAGTTTCTTGCATGCAGGAGAATTTTCACTGCTTTTGTGCCCTACATCAGAATAGGAACTCTCTATTACATGCAGACCCACCAAAGAAAGACTGTGCTAAAAAATGGGGAAGAAATAGAAACAGTACAAATGCACCCAGCTGGATAGATTTTCGAGAAGTGTGCAGATGGGTGAAAGAAACCCAAAAGCAACATCTAAGTTTAGTACCACCATCTAATCTTAAAAGAGGCAAAATACTTTAATTTATCATAGCTGAACTGCATTTGCTTCTTTTGAAGAATTTATTCTGTTGATCCCCGTAAATTCTGAACAGTCCAAAATGCTCATTATTGTCAGGTACACTAGCATGTTATTAACAGAATTAATCTTTTTGTTTGTCAGTCCTCTAGGAATTTTAGCAAAAAATGTATGCCTAGGAAAGATCACAAATAAAAGCCCCTGCTTTTCACTAATAAATTCACTAGGAATGTCTTTCTTCAAAACATAAGTAGTCATGTGCTTTTATCACTACGAGAATAAAGAGAACTAATTTGACAGTTCTGTCTTCAGTCTTCTTTGCACTTACTTCATATCAAAATATCTCCTCTGACTTCACTGAGACTGCCTCTGCTTTGTATCAGGTTTTGAAAATAATCATATCCAAATTCCTTTATTTCAACAATGTCTTCATTTTTCTGACATACTTTGTGAAATTCTGAAGAACCCATGAATGGGACCACGCCTGGTTTGTATGTGCTCCTTTGAACTGAAAAGCTAGGTTGTATGCCGTGCAATCTCCCTTGATAGCTTGACAAGAAAGGGTACCATTTAGGTCTGCTGTTTGGAGGATGTACCTTTAACTTGTTTAAGCCCTTTCATAAGTACTAATCAATCCTTTAATCAGTGGGTTCTGTTCTCCCATATGAGTTGCAACATCCTCAATAACTCATCCAAGGGGCTGGTTGAGATCAGAGAAGACCGGCTTTTGCCAGCTCTGTGGTTATGTGCCTCCATAGTTTCACTGCTTACTGCTTTGTACATATGAACCTAGAGAGAAGAAAAGACACCTACAGGAGGTACAGAAACCAATGGCATATTCAAAATATAACCAGGCACCTCAAGCATCAGCACAGAGACAGGAAACATTTCAGAGGATGTTAAGGACTGTGAGAAGGATGACAAGGATGGTGAAAGGACTGGAGAACAAACCCCGTAAGAAGCAACTATGGGAACTGGGGTTGTTCAGCCTGGAGAAGACAAGGCTCAGAGGTGCTCTCATTGCTGTTTACAACTACTTGAAGGAAGGTTGCAGTTGGGTGGACATAAATCTCTTCTCTCAGTGTCCTGGATCAATTAAGATGAGGTATGAACTAAATTTAGAAATACTTGAATAATGTATATATATGGAGAGAAATAAGAACTTTACTCGGAGGAAGGAAAAAAAATTAATATTACATATATATATATATATATAAGTTTGAACAACAATAATAACAGTATCAAAAAAACCAATGGAACAATGACAACGGTAGACAAATGGGAAATAAACAAGCATGAGGGGGGGTGCCTAGTTCAAGGGAAAAACCAGGGCACCTCCAGGATTCCAGGGGCAGGNGAACTCAGTGACATGATCTAGGTGATAGGAGGCTTGGATGGATGAAGCGTGGCACTCATGGCTCCAGGGTTGTGGGTTCAATACCTGGGTGGGAGTTGCTTGGGAGTTGAGCTCGATGATCCTTGTGGGTCCCTTCCAACTCAGAATATCCTGTGAACCTGTGAAGAGCTTGCAAACTAAAGATGTGCTTGATTAGCAAATATGCAGTGAATCCTCTCTGTATCACGACTTCTCCTTCACGACCTCGCACATTTGCGATGTGAATTTATCACAGTTTTGATTCCACCATTTGTGAAATTTTGTGGCTCGCGCATGCGTAGTGCCTCTGCTCCACCGAGGGGCAGTGCCGGAGCTCCCCGTGGGGCGGTGCTGGCCCAGCCCCACAGGGAGGGCCAGGAGTCACACTGTCCCCTGTTACTCTAAGCACGTTACTGTTTCCATGGCTACAGGCGGGGAAGGGCAGTGCCCCACGTGGCACTGCCAGCGTGCACGGGATCGCAGCTGAACCAGCTGGCACGGCCCCGTGCTGGCAGCTCGCGCCAGGACGGGTCGGGAACAAGGAGCAGTGGCGCGGCCGCAACACCACGCCACCGCGGGGCTGCGCCGCGCTGCCACGTCGCTGCAAGGCCCCGCTGTGGGGCCACGCCATGCCCAGCCGCAAGCGCTGGGGTGGAGGGGGAAGTGGCGAGGAGGTTTGCGCTGTAAGCACACCATCACGGCAGCCTGGAGAGGCTGACAGATTCTCGGGGTGGCGGGGGTCTCCCGAGTCAGAGGGGGCTCAGAAACAGTTCCCTTTCCTTCCGCGTGTTCAGAGATTCCGAGGGGAGAAGCAAAATGTGCCCGGAGCCCTGTGGAGTTCCGGAGGGTGGGGCAATGGGCGTGGCCTGCATGCATATTAACGACCTGCAGTTCTTTTCGAGGTTAGGGTTTCACAAGGGCTGTCACCTGTCCCTTTCCTCACAATGGAAGAGGTATAACTGTACATGGTACAATTGGTGCTACATCGTTTTCGAGGAATGGGTCTCCCCAAGATATCGCACACTGCCAAATTTGCAAACACATGTGGGTCACTAATATGCATACATGCTACGCCCATTGCTCCACCCTCAGCCAATCAGGAGCACTGGAGAGCTTTTTCCGCTCCTCCCCATGGGCTCTCACAGCACAGGGGAGCAAAGGGAAGCATTTCTGAGCCCTTTCTGCCTGAGGAAACCCCCTGGAGAATCCCTCAGCTTCTTTTCAGCCAAGCCGCTGCTTCCACAGCTGCTGCCGGGCTGCTGTCACTGCACATGCTTGCACTGCCTCCGCACGGGGGAAGCTCTGGGCTGCGGCAGGAAAGGGGTGCTCCGGGGCTGTGGTCAGTGCTTGGGGAGCCTGGGAAACCTTAACTTTGCAACACTATGACTCCCGGGGCCCCTTATGGTGGATGGTGATGTCAGTGTCAGAGTTTCTTTCACTTCAACATCTGCTGGGAGAGGCAGGGCTGGTCATATGGAGCCAGCAGAACAGCGCTTCGCCCTGCTGCAGCACGGGGAGGTCATGGGGGAACAAAAACGTCCTTCTGACACAGCACCTTTGCTGGCGGCATGGGCACATCCCATCACTGCCCTATCCCAGCACACAGCATTGGCCCCATCGCCGCCATGGCAAGCCCAGACCCACTTTCCCATGGGCTACATCATCACCAGGTGCACCGGGCACACAGCCCCTGAGCACAGCCTGCATCGCCCTCCCTGCCTGTAGCCATGGAAACAGTAACAGTAACAATCTCCGGCTGGGCTTAGAGCAACAGGGGACAGCATGTCTTGTGGCGATGCTGCTCTGGGTCTCAGCAGACGCCTGGGGCATACAACAGCGTGAGCCTTCCACTGTAGGCACAGGGTGTGGAGACACACAGGATTGGGGCAAGGGACCAGGGCACAGCTCCACAGGAGCGAGAGGTACTGCGCGCCCTCCCTGCGGGGCTGGGCCAGTCCCGCCTCATAGGGAGCACCAGTGCCACCCCTCAGCGAAGCAGAGGCACTGCGCATGCGTCAGCCGGGAAGATCCATGAATCACTGAGGCAGTTCTGCGAGAAAAATTTCTCACAAATCAGTGAGGTTGCAATGGAGAAGTCGCAATGCAGTGAGGTATCGCTGTACTTATGTAAGAGGGGTTCATATTGCTACTGGTGCATTTAATTTAAACATAAATGAAAAAATGCTTACATGTCAATTTTGTATGCAAAAAGCTATGTTGGGAAACAAATTGCAGTACTCATATTTGAGAGAGCACACGGATACACCCGTGCCTTTGTGTGATAAGGGGGCTCCCAAAGGATTCTCCCTGTGATCCCAATGTGCATCCTGTTGCCAATTCCCTGAACTTTAAAAAGAAGAAGTGCCTTTTGTTTACAGATAAATCCCTATTCCGTCCTTCCATATCAAATTATACCAAGTGTCTAGGAGAAACACAAAATATGGAGGAAAGAGGAGAAAATCCACAATTCATCTAGTTTGTGAGGCGGGGGCTGCTTACAACAATTTTAACCCTAACATAATTTGATAACTGTTTTCTTTCCATTGCTTTAAATGAAACAGAGCTGATGAGATTTCTTGTCTACAATCATTTCAGATAAATCAAATAAATTGCATGACCAAAAGGTTACACAAATTATTTAAACATCTGAGCAAAATCTTATGGGACCCATAAACATTTCTCAATGATGAAACATAACAATAAGAGTTTTCTTCATGGAGGTTATGCTGAGGTTCTCTTGGATTCCTTATATATAAAACCATAAAAAAGTGATTCCTGGGATATATATATCAAACAAGGTTCCCTCCACTCCTTACTTGTAGCTAATATTTCACTAAAATCTAATAGCATTACAGCTATAAACAATACAATATTCTATATACAGGGATATAAAGCACTGAAAATATAGTATCTGGTTATTTGACCCACTTACAAAAAAATCCCCAAACAAGTAATGGAATATGAGCTACAGATTTTAATTTCTTTGAAGAACCTGTTTACAGTGCCTCAGCAGTTTGTAGCACACAAGTCTTCTTAAACATTAAAATACAATGGGAAATCAAAAAAATTGCAAATTAAGCTGTTGCAGAACAGTTTATTCACATTTTTATTCCGGGTTTACAAAGATCCTTGTGCCCTATTCTCATTGTTATTTCAAAGTTTCCAAGCATGACATCACTTGCCTTTATAGCTGCAGTTTTCCTGGTAAGCACAAGCAAACGTCCATTGAGTGTGGTATGATGAATAATTAGCTTTACACCATCTTTCCCCTCCACCCAGGCTAAATACTTCCATGGCTTATGAAATAAAATTAACACCAATAATACATTAAAAATGTTCTGCAACATTTAAATATTGGATTTAGATGTGCAATACGAGTATGCAGAAATGTTAGTGGATGTTCTATTCATTACTCTACAGAACTTGATCTTGCATCTTTGAAATAAATAAGAATTAAATCACTGTGTTTCTTGTATAAAGTGCTTTTCTTGTAAGGTCTTCATACAGGAGTCATTGTTTTGTGGTGTTTGTATGGGGTGATGAGACCTGTATCTGCAGCCACTGTCAACATCTATATCCAGAGGTTTTTATTCTACAGCATGGACTTGATCACTCGCTTAGGAAAACATTACTACAGATTTCAGTATGTAAATGTTACAGAATCAATTATTTATGGGGGGAAAGTACTGAGAATGAACAGAAAAACACAAACAACCATAGAAAGATCTATAGTATCAACGATGCTGCTAGACTTTTTCTTCTTCCTTGGACATAAATTGCAAATAGAAAATAGTGTTGTGCCATTCTGTCACAAAATTATAGATTTAAAACCACTAGAATTCAAGCTCTAGTAAATGAAACTATTTTTTATTGTCATCCCTCAGCACCACAATGTTATTACATAAGGGAAAAAGAGGAATAAGACATATTATTTCTACAACTAATTCTCAAAAATATTTATGTATTTTATAAAAAGCAGATCACCTAGGGGTAGTTTTTCTCTGGATTGTGTTGTTAAATATAGTCATCCTAAATATATGTTTCCAATATTCCTGCTTTGAATAGACCTGCAAGATCTCAGGGAAAAAATTTTGACTGTCAGCTATTTTGTGTCATCCAGTTGATGATTCACAACTTCCGTTGTTGCACTTACATACACAGAGACAAAGGAAATATTTCAGATATTTATTTCTTGTGTAAAGCTAAAAAATCTTTTGTGAAGGGAGAAAACCTCTTTTTCAGAAGAGTAAAATGTTGTAGGAACCATATTGTCACTAAATCATTTGTGAGGCATTTACCAGCAGAACACGTGAAGTAAAACGGTACGAGTGCTTGACTTTTTTTCACTATTTCACTGGTTATAGGGTTCTAAAAATGAACTATAAGCACTAGCTAGCTCACATGCTCATTAAAATATTCAATGTCACCACAGTCAGTGCACACTCCTTTTCAGATGGCTATGCTGACTTTCACATAGACTGTTCAGCACCACATTAAAACAAACACCTTGAATTCTTTTACAGATAAGTAATTTACTGAGCAGATGCTAGCATTAAATCTCTTTGAAAGAGCACTAAATAGGGGAACCATAAAAAAACACCTAGCATTTCAAATATACAGAGCTTTTTAGTTCAAGTCGAGAAATAAAAGCTTGGGAGTAGGACTAGATGATCCTTGTGGGTCACTTCCATCTCGGAATAACCTGTGAACCTATTCCTCAATTCTTATTGCCAAGACCTGTCTCAGAAGCATGAAAATATGTTTTATGGGCTAGAGATAATTTCTGTCTAGCTCCTTAATGTGGTCCCAAGCCTACATACCCTAACAAAGTGCTTGTGATTTTTAGATCAAGAAGAGTTCATTTCTCTACAGTTTCCCTGTAGTGGTAAAACAAGAGTTTGGATTGGTTGCTGCTTTACTACTCCTTGAAGCCCCCCAAGTCATGAACCTACAGCTGTTATCCCTCACTTAATTCTCGTTTTTGGAAATGGCAATCTGTCAGCCAACAAGTCCCCACCCTAGAATCAATGTAGAGTGTCAGGGAGAGAAGGGTTTTTCTCACCCATCCAGACAAGAGAGACCATGGCTTGATTTTACCTTACATCTTAAATGCTGGCCATAGAGGTGTAAAAATTCAGGAAAACAAAAAAAAAAAAACAAACCCCACAGGCATGTCTTATTTTGATGGATAAAGTCATAAAAATTCCATCTGTTTTTTGATGTGATTTTAAGGAAGAGGTTTGGTTCTTGCTGTTTTTTCAGAGGTTTTGTTTGTTTGGGTGTTGGGGTTTTTTCAGTTGCTGTTGTTCTTTTGTTTGTTTTTCTTTTTTTGCAAGCCTCGGTTTTAATCAAGTGTTTTAAATTAAAACAAGGAACTGATATTTGTTTGGTAGCCAGCACGGCTACTGCAAATATAACTAACCTTAACCTAGGCACACCTATAAATCTCCTTGTTAGCATTTCCAAGCTTTGTAAAGGCTTTAACCGTAAACAGAATCATATCAGCTGATCATCTATAGTAAAACATTTCTCTAGTCAGTGGAGATGCAGTATTTCCATACAGATTTTCCCTTCTCTTTGTTTCTTACTTGGGAGGGACTCACTCAACCTTGTCTGTTCTATCTTTGGTTTTCCAGCTATAGTAGTAGTTTTCCTATCACTTCTACTCTTTGGGAACAATGGTGGGACGGACTGCTCCACTCATATCATTCATATTTGATCAACGAACATGAGAAAGATTTTTTTTTTCTTTTCACCAAGCCAGCTATTTTATAACAGCTGGTGACAACCTCCAAAAAGCTTAGATCCAGCTGCCAATCCCACTGGCTATCTTGTCCTTAGGGCTATTCATTAGTGGAAAAGCAGCATGTGAGTGCTGATGCATTTCTATGGCTCTCATCCCCTAATACAATGAAAACAGGTGAATTTACAAAGTAGTCAGACTAGTCTATTTTAATGAGCTGAATGTAAATGTTTTGCTTAAACCAGCTATTTACCAGTCATGACAATAGGATTTTAGCAAATATTAAAAATGTGTCTAATAAAACACAGGAATGAGGAAGGAGATCACACAGTGGCTTTAGTGAACAGGTACACTGTGACAGCACAAAGGAGTAACAATCAGAAAGGCCCTGGGGAGCACAGCTTTTACAGACATATGTTCTGCGGTGCATACATTCCTTCCAGTAGCCTGGAAAAATTATTTTGGAGTCCACCAATACCGTCAAAGACATTTTTGAATAACGTTTGCCCCTTACAGTCACAATGTTTGTGATTGTGTAGCTTCTAGGGTAAAAATAGTCCTGTTGCTTGAATAATGCATTTGGGGGAAAGGCTAGAGGAAAGCCAAGTGTGCAGCTTCTTTGAAGAATTCGACCCAGCAACAGGATTTCCAGCTTCTTAAAAATTATCCTGTTGGCTTGCCAGAACTAATGTAGGATACACCTTGCTGACTGCAAGTGATACTGCACTGGATCAGTTACTTGGTGTTCAGTAGCTTGGTGTACAGTGGAAAAACTGTACTACAGTCTGCCAAACAAGGGAAGCTTATAGGCCCAGCAAGAAAAAAACTGTTCCAGTGCAGCATTGTCATGAGGTCATAATAATGATTTTCCCATAGAATCAAGAACTCTCTTACAGCAGCAAAAAATGAAACTGGCTTGAAACATAGATTGTCCTGTGGTTCACTTGGTTTCCTGATGAAAGAGACAGCCCTGACATCGAAGTCTATCTGCACATACATTGCAAACCCTTCTATTTATTTAGCTGTGGACAAATTATTACTCGGGCATGTTTTGAGTATCTGTTTGGACATGTTTTTAAAGGCCAGATCTGGCCTTCTTTAATGTGAATAATCAGCACTGAGGCCAATAGCAGTTTCCTGGTAGTACTGAAGGAGCACTATACAAGTTAACCCACTTCCTTAGCATCTGAAAGCTTTACCTTTACAAAGTGGAAATGAACAGTTACAGGCTGTCATAGCTTGAGGAACACCACAAAGGAAAATGGGAGGTGAATGTCTCTGCATATCTCCTGAAGTCAAAGACAGCCGGTGTAATTCTGCATCCAATGTTTATGTTGCCTTTGAATCCATACCCTGCCTGACCCTATGCTAGTCCTGCCATCAATAGCAAAACCATTCCAGAGGGGATACAACAGCAGTTTTGGTATTACTACCCTGATAGACACACCTTTGTGTGTAAGTAGAGAGGGCATGCCACAGAATCAAAGACTGGTTGAGGCTGGATGGGACCTCTTGATATCTACTTTAGGTCACTGCTGAAACAAAGTCAGCCCTGGGATTTTTACTTTGTTTCTTTGCATATACTTGTGTGTGACTTTTAAAAATAAGTAATGCTTACTTATGGATACTTCCGTAAGAAAAAACTATGTGCCTGAGAGTGGAATCTCCTAGTATGGTACAGGAAGCTTGAGAAGAGAGGACCACATCTGTCAGTCTCATCTGTACTTTCTGGTAAAGAAGTACTCACAAAGAGTGATTCAACCCATCACCAGAACAAAGTCAGATTCCTTCAAGAAAAGTCCTGGAATGAACTAGTGCCTGCGGAGCAGAAAACACAGGCTGCAGGATCCACGAGTGATGCCAGAGATATGTGATTTTACCGCACAGACTCACGCCGATGTGTGACAGGGCCCTGCTAATACACCAGGAGCCATCTCCATCTGCAAAAAGGGCTTTTCTCAGGCTGACTGAGCCATGTGCGAGCTTGATGCTTCCTGAGCATTTGTTACCCTCCGTGTGTGCTCACACAAGATGCCAGGGGCCTCGGTGCCAGAACAAGTGTCTTGCCTGCTCTTCTGTCACCACAGCTTTGCCTTCACACTCCTGACTGAAATAGCTGTGCTGGCAGAATCCAGGGTAGATCTGTGCTTAGTTCCTGGGAACAAAGGAAAAGCACTTAAGGGAAAAGAATGTTTGAATAAATTTGTAATGTGCTGAAGAGTGAAATACAGGATAAAATTTAGATCTCTATTGTTCTTATAGAGTTCAATATCTGAATTCTTATTATTCTGTTCAGGTTCAAAATCCCACACTTCATCAGTGTGATCATCGAGTGCCTGCTGGCCGTGGTTGAGATTTTCAAAGGACTGCAAGGGAGGCTGAATTTCAGTGAGATTTTGGCACCTGACTCTCCTATGATACCTTAGTAACCCCAGGACACAAATCAAGGGATTTTTTTTTTCTAAGTTTTTATTTTATTCTGGAGGCTATTTTAAAAAATAATAATAACAATAATTAGGGGTCAAACACCAGAAATCACTCCATGGCACTAAAAATTCATTGTTTAATATTTGGTCCTTTTCTAAGATTAACAATTGGATCATCAAAAACAAGCACATGGGTCATGCTGATCTAATGAAAACCACAGTTCATCGGAGGATAAGGTAAGACCATGTCAAAAAAAAAAAAAAAGACAGAAAAGGCCACTTTGAGCAATTTCTCCCTAAACTGGAATACAAGGCATTTTTGAAAAGAAAAAATAAAATCTCAGATGACAAGGTTCTGGCTAAAGAAAACCTAGTTACAGCAGAGAAGCAAACATATGTTCCAGATACATACTATAAATAGACTAGGTACTGTTATGGGATGTATCAGCATATAAAACAGCGGCAGTAGAAGAGGGCAGAACAAATTTGCTGAGTTTTTTTGAGTCCTGTCAGTTTTCTACATGCATCTAGTGGCATTACAGGTTTGGGTTTGGGGTTTTTTTTGTTTCATCTTATGTTTTGAAATCTAGTGTTTTGTTCAAAATAAAGCTAATTAGCATTGGCATAGTGACTTAACTCACCAGTGTATTATCACTGTGCAAGCAGGTGTACCAGCAACTGCAAATAAATGCTTGCTGATGGAATCCCAGCAGGATTTCTGATGAGTTTCCATTTTGTTGAACCTTACCCAGGAAATTATTGTGCAAGAAGCTTTACCTGAGATACTATTTAACTACACCTGGTCAAATTCATGGCAATTATAATAAGTATCCATAGAGGACATACTAAAAATCCCATCCCTTTTTAAATCATTGTCTCAAACGCCACGTATGAACAGTGAAAATATCCCCCTCAGATTAATATGCACAATGAGACTTCTGATCCAAATGCTGTTCACTGTATAACCTACATACAGAAAGATAAAATGAATGCTTTAAGGTGGAATCTCACTGCTGGAATATTTTAACCAAAAGTATTTTACAGTAAAACACAACATTCAAAGCAGAAATATTTATCGTTATGATGGTTTTGGTAAGACAGTTGATCATGTCATTAGAGTTGATTTTCGTTTTAGTTATTTGGGCTGAGAGAGTCTTCAATTATTTTGCTGTTTGAGGACTTAACGGCTCATTCGAATCAATTCAGAATACCTAAGAAATACTGCAATGGGCCCTGCACGTCCCACATTCTACAGTCTCCTATGAAGGAGTTATTTAGGTCAATCTTTCTTACCTACAGTAAAAAAGCAGGGAAAAAAATTCAGTAAAAGGCTGAAGAAGAGCTATTGATGCTTTTGTATGGATCCATGGGAGTAACCACCAAATGAACATACCAAATTCACTGCAAATATATAAAGGTTTGCAATTCACCCTCAAATATTACCTAAGTGATTATTTGAAAGTCAAAACCCACATTAAAATAAATGTTTCTCTTTCCTTCACTGGCAGGTGAGCATTTGCCAAAGAATGGGAATTCAAATGAGTTTTCCTATTGATTGGCATGAATGTTTATGAATTCTTTTAAGTGATAACAATGAAAATTAAATCCAACATAGAAAAATTGATAAAATACCTTAAAAAAGACCATTATGAAAGGCTCTGTAGAGGAACCAAGATTTACAAAGCATAATGACCTACTTTTTTTTTTTAAATCCCACTCTAAAAGATCTATATACTCAAGGTAGTATGATTTTTTTTCAGCTTAAAGCTAAATTTACCCTTCTGCTAAAATCAAAAATGACATTCTACTGCACAACTGTTCTTTACCTGTGATGTGAACATCCCTGGGCAGAGCTCCTGCAGCACCAGGAAGCAGATGACCCAGCTACTGCACCATCATAACGTGCCAAATGCTGGGAACTGGAGGAATCAGTGTTTTGGTACGATTTATAAGGACATTGTTCTGTGTTCCATTTGGGTACACCACATTAAACAAAACATGATTAAACATCTATTCTGTGAACAGTCTCTGCTTCACAGCTCAGCTGTGAGTACTTGTAGCTTTCAGTATGATGGAAAGACTTGCAGAGTTATCTTGCCCTGCTGAGAAACCATGATTTGGCAGAACTACCTACTTGAATCAGAGCAGAGGTTATAACAGGTGTCAGGCTTCTGGATATCATTTCAAGATGCTTTTCAGCTCTGGAAACATTTATGCATGGCCAAAGGAGGAGAGGGGAGTGTAGCACACACACCTGAATATCCACATCCATACAGATCTAACTTTAAAAAAATCTGTATGGACTACTTTGAGGAAATTACCATGTGTATGAAAACCATCACAATTTACTTTGGAAATGTAAATATCTAACATCACATGGCCTCTTTTGCATGGTTTATCATTAATTTGCTATGGGTTTTAAGAAAGAAAAAAACATTTGAAGCAGAATATCAAGTACCATGTGTCTCTAGGAAGCCATTATGTGGGTAGTGTCAGTAATGAGTGAGAATATGATAACTTTTCTAGGATTTAGATTTGGGCTTTTTTTGCATCACAGTGCTACCACTCATTTGCTCAATACTGCTGTAGTTGCAATCCTACACATGTTTTGGAAGGGCCTCTCTTGGGAGTTAGCTGTCACTAACAGCACAGCAGCCTATCTTCTCTGGAAAAGGCAGCTTCTTCTGCATCCCAGCTCCTGCTGTACTCAGCAGTCAGCTAAATATCCTGTCCCCTGCAGAGGCAAGGAACTCGTTTTCTCCAGAAAAATGGGCTCCAGCTGTCTTCTGGCTGCCCACTTGTCTGTGCAGGAGGTTAACTCCCAGGTCTGTGATCCCACTCATCGGCAAGCAGAGTGTGAGCAGGAGCTGCTACCCCTCCTGCAAGCATCATTTTCATCTATTTAGAGCTGTGATTGGCAAATCATGAGAACTCCAAATTTAGCAGAGCAAATTTTAGGAAAGCGGAAGTCCTGCCCGTTCTCCCCACTTGACCTCAGGTCTCAGAAGAAGGCAAAGCTTGATCAAAGGCATAAACCCACCAACTCAGCAGGAGCCAGATGATGACTGGGGACATTTTTCTCAGAAGAAAATTTGACTGCTTGTGTAGAGAGAGTTGTTGTGCTTTTGGTTTGGTGATTGTTGTTTGGGGTCTTTTTATTTTATTTTATTTTTATCCAATTAGGGATGTGATGAGAAAGCAAACATGTAAAATACAGAGTTAATTTAGAAAGAAACCCATAAACAGAATTTTTTCAGGCCATCCTGGAGAAGATGTGATTTTTTTAGCCGGAAAAAAATGCTTTATATAGCTCCCTTACTGAGATCTGCATGATAGACTGACTGGCAGAGCTATTAATTGATTCTTTGTATTTCTGATCTCACTAGGGCCAGCAAGCATTCCTAAAGGTTTTTAATTCCTCATCATGACATCCATTATGTTCACCTCTGAGATGTCTAAATGAATTCCATGTATAATGGCAATGTTATGTAAAATGCAACATGACAGGAATACTTAGAATTGTTCAAAGCTGTGCTGTGGAAACCAACCTTATTTGTGCTAGCCATCCAATATGGGATTTGCATGTTTTGGTTTTCTGCAGGCATACTGAGAAACTCAGCTATGTAAGAGTTCAGACATTGCAGGTGGGGCAGTGTTATATCCCTTGTGGCTCCACTATGAACAGAAAACTAAACACAAACTAAAATAATCTATACAGGAAGAACAGGCATGCTGACAGAGATTGTTTGACATTAGAAAAGCACAGCTACAGCTGCCTACTCTTTGTTACAAGGTCTACAGTAAATCTGGGATAATGCTCACACAAGAAACAAAGAGCTACCACAGAGGACACTTAAATAGGAGAAATAGATTCTGAAATGTGTCAATTTAGGCAATTTAACTTAGCAAAGGAAAAATAAAATAGTTCTCTAAAATCTGAACCTTTAAATTGCAAAAGTAGCCTTGAGAAAATCTAGCCTTTCTTTGAAGCAGAAACACAGGACAGATAGAGGCAAGAAGCTGTATTCCTAAATATATAGTGTCCTTTGTTTATCTATATGTTACAGTGTTAATAAAAAACTCAGATCTGCTCCAGTATCTGAACTGTCAAGAGAAGGGAGCTGGACTGGATTTAAAGGTCCTTTCCAACCAAAGCCTTTCCATGGTTCTGTGATTATATGCTATGTTTTCTAGCACAACAAAATTACCTGTGTTCATAGAAACATGTACAACTCATTGATTTATTTGTGTTTTCTTACTCTGGTACCTACTGCAGTCTGTGAAGGTAAGAAAAGGGCCACCCAATATGTGGCCAAATTGTACTATACATATGACCTCTGCAGGTTATGATTAGACAGGAAAACTGTTAAGACATTGGTTTAGGACTTGTAAGAATGGTAACTCAAAGAATACCTCAAACTATCCTGAAAATAAACACAGTTTATTCTTCTTCCAGCTGAGAGAACAGAGCCCAAGGTCCTTTTAGGTTTACCAAGTGTCTAAGAACAAATGCATTGTTTGAAAAACTCAATGTGAAGAACAATTTGAATACAAATTTAATATCTCTGATGCAACTTTCTACAACATATATGAGAAAGATCCACAGTACTGTTGGTTCACAGGTTACAGGTTCACAGGTTATTCTGAGTTGGAAGGGACCCACAGGATCATCTAGTCCAACTCCCAAGCGAACGCCCACCCAGGGATCAGGCCCACAAGTGTGGAACCATGGGCACCACGTTCCTTCCATCCAAGCCTTCCACCATCTAGACCATATCAGCACGAAAAAACAGATCCTTTCTTAAAACGCATCAAAGCAGAAATCCGAAGAATATCCAGAGACTAGAAGTGGCAAAATACAAGGTGAGAGCAAAAAGATTCAATGATTTTTTGGTATTTTTTCTTTTTTTAACTTCAGAATTTGGATATTTCTCTGCAGATCTGAATCAAATCAAAGTGAAGATAGAATAGGCTGTGGACTGAATTGATTAAATAAACAACAAAAAATTGACAGGCTCAAATGATACTTATACATCAATTTAGCTAGAATTTCAGGAATAAAATACCTTGCCTACTAATGGTGGTTATGACTTCTTTGCATTTCTGTGTGGTTATTGGGATGTGGCCAAATATCTAATCAAGACGTTTTGAGGATCTGACATTCATGAAACTTCAAATTGATAAACCTATGTTGAAAATGAGTAGAACCATTATCAAAGAACAGATTGATTGCCTCACAAAAGGGAAAAGAAAAGTCAACATGTCCTTTGGAGTGGAAGTCCAGACTCACAGATTGTTAGACTTTTTTTGAAGGAGTCAAAAGCATATGAATTAGAGAGGTTTTGTAAATAATGATCTTCATGGACTTCAGAAAAGCTCTTACCATAAGCTCTGAAGGAAAATATACAATCATGAAATAGGAGGAAATTTTCTTCCATAGAAAAATAATTGATCAAAGGAAAGGAAACAGGAATGAGTAAATGGTAAGTTTACATAGAAAAGGAAAAGTCTTCAGGGATCCAAGCTTTTGTTTATCAGCATATTCATAAGTAATCTGGAAAAAGGACATGAAAAAATATACTGATGATATCGAGTTATTAAGGATGGTGGCACAAATTAAGTCTGAGTGAACCAGTCAAAAAGACCTACCAAGGGAGATATGGTAATTACAGTTGAAATTCAAGATGGGTAAACAAAATATTGCACAAAAATAATTCTATTCTGGTCTATGAAATTATCAACTCTAAGATGGCTATTCCTATTTGAGAATGACAACTTGGAGGGACAGCAGTTTACTTGAGAGATGTACAGATGTGAGAAAAAACAAAGAACAAATAGAAAAAGAGCACTACTGTTACGCCTCTGTATAAATCTATAACACACACAACATTCCGAATTGTGTACAGGTGTGATCTTCTTCAAGCTGGAAAGACAATGTAGAAGTGATAATGATTCAGTCAGGGACAAAAAGGATGTGAAAGGTATAAAATTGACTCTACAAGGGGATTTAATCAACTAGGATTCATGAGCTTAAAAATTAAAAATAATAGAAAACACAATAAAATTGTGAGTGACATAAATAGAATTCTGAAGAAATTATTACAGTGAGGCCTCAGGTTTTGTGGGTCCACAGGTCCATGTTCGAGCCATGAAGCCCGAGTCACGAAGATAGCGAACTCATGAATATGCAATTAAACCCTGCTCATCTCCCTGCCAGGTTATATCCTTAAGAGAAAATAATTATCACTACATGAGAAGAATAGTTTCTAATACAGGTAGCCCCTGAGCCACAATTTGAGAAGAAATATTTTATGTAATGTCATTATTATACTCTTCGATCCACATTTACTAGTGGCCACTGTCAAATCCTACCTCATTGAGGTGAAGTATTAGACAGTATGACTATTCTTATGTTTTACTCTAAAAATTTCTCAGGCTCATTAGAAAAATTAATTCAATTAAAGGTAGCAAATGAAACAAAGCTTATGGAGCTTAAGTGAAGCATTTAAGAAAAATAGTGTAAGAATATTTCAGTTTACTAGACATACTGTCCAATAAATTTGTATTAGATATTTAATGACATTTATTTTACTTCCTTTTTCAATATTTCTTTTTTCTCTGCAGGAAGAAGTTGTATCTGAAGGTGAAGATGCTAAGGAAGGTCAGGTAAAGACCACAAAGAAAAACACATTTTCAGAAGAACAGCTAGCTTAATTCTGAATTGAAAAACCATATGAAATGAAAGAAGAGAAGAATGATACAAATACAGTTGATGTTTATAAAGAGAAAGAGTAAAGGAATTTTAAAAAACCCTTTTTTATCACTCTTCAGAATTGTGAATCTGACAGCAGACCTTCTCTACTTACACAAGGAAGGACAGACTAAACCTTTTCTTGTTTTTACCCTTCTCTGAAAAACTTCAAGGTGACACTGCAGAACCACATCTTTCCAACACTTAAGAATATGTTACTGAAACCTGTTAAAGGTATTTTTCTTACAAAATTATTTAGGTAAATTGTTTCAAGAACTTTAAGAGAAATCAAATTAAAACTTCACTGCAAATTTTAACATATCCTGTGGGTATATCTGTATAATGTATTTAATGTACTTATGTGCTTTCAACATTCAAGAACAAGAAACAAATCTGGCTTAGCAAAGTGTAAAGCTGAGCTTCATTCTTCCTTTCAGCTACAACTTTCTTTTTGTCAAACACCTTTTAAAAACAGATTTCTGCAAGATTCTGTGCATAATAACAATACTAAAAAATCTGCTGGGCAGCTGTGCAAGATAGCCACTTAAACTCTGCTGTGCAGGGACTTTGGGATCTATGTGTGGTATTTTCTACAGTAAGTTCTTAAAAAATAGTATTTTCATGGCCATTAGAGGCTTGATTGACGATAAGAAGAGCATTTAGTTTCTCTTTAGTGAAAAATGATTGCATATTCTTCTTTTCCAAAACACAAAATCCTTAAGGGGGGGAAGGGTAAGGAGAAACTTCTGAATTCTTGCATTGGCAAAATCCCTCTCTAGAATCCAAAAGAGATGAGCCTACAAGGAAGAAAATGAAAGGCAATTGTCATAGCAACCAATAAAGAACATATTCAATACAGGAAACAATCTGATTTAACTCTTTTTAAAAAGCCATCCAGTTAAGCAACATGACATTTCAAACAAATATAGCATATTAAATATCAGTTTCCTAAGATTTGTCACTCATTTGCAGAGCTTTTGACTCATTCATTGCATATGCAACCTATTGGGTCATAAACAAAAATACAAATAGCCAGGTCTTCTGTTTGTTTGAATCCCATAGATGACAAATAAACCCAAATATTTTTATCATAACAGAAAAAAAACAGGTGATAATACTTTTAAAAATCAGGAATAGTTACTCTTTTTAAATTTTAAAATTAAGAGTATTAGAAAATTAAACTAATCCTTTCCCATTTTGTTGCAAGCCAACCTACTATACTACAGAAATACTGGTGGCTTCTGAGTAATATCTTCAGTTCATGAAACCATGCTTTGTTTTAATATTGACATCAGATTTATTTTCACTTTCATTTTTACTCTATGCAGTAATCAAACACTCCTACGTATCTAGGTGTAAGATGAAACACAGACACTTGTTTACTTCTCCTTTGGGGAGGGTCTTGATACAAATAACACTTTATGAGCTGTGTTTCTGAAGGACTTACTTTCAATAACTACACATTGAAAGACTCATTAAAAGATTTGGTTGGAGAATGCTGTTGCTCATTAGTGAAATTTTATTGCAAACAGAAGAGCGGGAGACAGAAAACATTTAATAAATTTTCCACCCTAAACAAAGAAAGACAAAGTATATAATACAGCAAGTCCCACTCATCTAAGACATGGCTTAAAATGCGCATGATTGGAGTGTCGCATTAGAA
>WEKX01024237.1:811-12483 GCA_013390025.1 Pitta sordida
TTTTTTTTTCTTGTTTTCTTTTTTTTTTCCTTTTTCCTTTTTTTCTTTTTTCTTTTTTTTTTTCTTTTTTTTTCTGGGACATATTTCTTGCTGCACTCCAACCACTGGAAGAGGGGAAGAGGGCCTGCAGTTCCCTTCCCCTGCCCCCGGGGTTCCTCCTCATCGTCTCTTGGTTTCCCCTGGAGTGCCTACATCTGGACCCAAGGGATTTCTTCTGGGACTATCTGCTGGAATCTCATCGAGACTGATAGGACTCTTCACATACAGGACTTTCCACATCACAGGACTCTTTACATCACTGGACTTGTGGGATATCTCAGGTTTTGTTGTTTAACACTTGTATCTTGTCTGTTTACTAAAGTAAATAGTTTATACTTTACACACTTTCCTTGTTTTTTTTCCAAACCTGGTGAGGGGGAGGGGTGGTTTATTTTTTTTTCTTTGGCTCAGCCCCAAATTTGCCTCAAACCTTGTCACCTTCCAACCCTCTCCAGAGAGAGAGAGAGCTGATGCCCTGGCCCCAGTTGCTCCATGGAACTCTCCATGTTTTTTGATATTTCTGCTGACAACTGTTCCCATGGCAAAAGACTGTATTTTTATCCTGTTCTCAGCGACAAGTGGCAGACTCTGGACTCTTTCTGCTGCTTGAATCCTTTTGTTACAGTTTTTATCCTTTTTTGTTTTGATGGAGGTATTGGTGTTCTGGTGTAGGCTGGGGTCTCATTGCGTGTTGGGGTTGTTCGGGGCATCAGAGGGGCTTGTTTCAGGGCTTCTGTTTTCTTTTTATTTCCCTGTTGCCAGTATCACACTTCTACTCTCATCTATATTTTTTATAAATCTTGTTACATCTCTAACAATCTCTCGTTCAAGAAGTGATAAGTGAACCCCTAGTGTCTCAAATCAAGTCACTGGCCATGAACACTTCCAGGGATGGGACAGCCAGTTGTTTGAAGGAGTAGAGTTCTGGTGAGGAGCAAGAAAATTTTGAATAAAGTTGTCTCAGTTTAGACTGTAGGAGGCAAAATTATGAGCAATAGACAAGAGGTTCCTTAAAAGACTGTACCAACTTTATTGGAAAATATATATATACAGTGAACCCTCTCCACTTTGCACTTCCCCTATCACAGCTTCACTTCCTCATGGTGTGATTTTTCCTCAACTGGGGAGGTCTTTTGCGGGGCACTCGTGACTGTGCCTGCATGAACTGACAGTCATGAATATTCAAATTAGGTGGTCATAAATATTCAAATCAACTTCCACCCCATGCCACACAGACCATGGGTGCACTGCTCTGCCTGCACCGCACCCACCATACTGTGCACTGAGCAAGGCAGCCACAGCAGTTTCGCCGATGCCACACCTGCACCATGCCTGTCCCACCCTGTCCCGCTCTGCTCGGAGCAAGGCAGCTGCAGCAGGTCCGCCCGAGCAGTGCCCACCCCACTCCACTCCACTCCAAGCGAGAAGGTTACAGCAGGTCGCCCAGCGCCACGTCTGCTCCGCTTTACTTGGAGTGAAGAGGCTTTGCGCAGTTATGAAAGATATACACACTCTCAGATTAGATGTGACTTTCTCAGGGTAGATGTCTACACCAAGTGTGGAGAGACCAGGTCTACCCACACGGAGAGACAACTCTTCCTTCACTGCTGGAGGGGAGGAGGTAGAACTTGGAAGGAGAGGCCAGGGGGGGTGATGTGTGCCCAGGTGGCCCAGAAGGCCAATGGCTGGCCAAGCAAGGTCCCACCAGCCCCTCTCCTCAGTTAAAGCTCACAGTCTCCAGGACCCCACGACTCCAGAGGGAGTGGGGCTGGAGCCGTGCCTGCATCGCAATGGCTGCCTTGCCAACGGGGCCAGGCTGTTCTGTAGCCAGACCTGGCCCTTGGAGTGTTCCCTGGACATCGGTGCGAGCCCCAGTGTAGAGTACAGGCTTTGAAACTGTACTTTAAATGTGTGTGCTGCAGCAGTGCACATAAAAGTAATGTGGCAGCTCCAAAGGGTAGGATCGCATCACTGCCACACTCCCCCCACCTCCAGGACCGGCTCTAGGTCCCGATGCATCTGTCAGGGGTTCTGCCGGCCTGAACTCGGTTCCAGCAGCACTGCACAGCTTGGCACAATCCCTCATGGTCCCATCATAGCCTTGGGCTGCCTGCAGGAGGGAGAGTCTCCTTCCCAGGGTCCCAAGCACAGCCCCCACAGTCCCGCTTCTCCCTACCTGCCTCTCCACAGCTCTAACTGGTGCCGCTGCCTGCCCTGTCCAGGGCTCCTTTCTCCCCTCCCCTCCCCCACCTCCACATCTCAGAGGAGATACTTACACAAACATCTCCTGTATTAAAAAAAATTCCTGAGTTCCTGGGTTTGAGAAATTTTTTTTTTTTTATCTGGAGGCACTCGGCATTGAAACGTGAGCGGGACAGCAGCGGAAGCTTTGCCAGCACTGGCAAGCCAGCCACATATGTTCCCCGGGAGGGAACACACCAAGGACAGGTCAGAAGTACATACAGCCCTGCAATGCCTCCTCCACCTGCTGCAGCTCCCACAGCGGTGGCAGCCAAAGCCCAGGACTTACTTCAGGGGTGGCGTCGCTCAGGAACCCCTTCATCATGATTCCTGGGGACTCCCCAGACAGGGACAGGGCAGAGGAGACCTGCTTCACTCCCTTGACCACTCACATGGCGCAAGAAGCTTCCAGGAACGCCCTGCAGCTGCTCCAGAGCTGGAAGGGCGGGCTGCCTATCAACGTGGAGGGAGGGCTTTGCGGGGGGTTGGCATGACCCAGAGTACCACAGGATTCGAGGCCCAACTCTATTTATATGTACATGTAATATATATACAGTGAATCCCCAGAACTTGTGGGGGGATGGTTCCGAGCAGGCCGCGCAAGTCATGAAATCCGTGAACATACCAAATCCATGAATATTCAATTAGGCCTCACCCATAGCCATGCTCTCTCCTCTAATGAGCTCTCCTGTGAACACCGCGTGTCCCATAGCGCTTCATTCAAGTGGAGGAAATGCTTTTTGATGCTTCATGGCTGCAGAATCCTGGTTTCTGGACCGGAGCTGCATCTCTGAGTAGAGAATGCCTGCAGCAGCTGGCATGGCTGGAAGCCTTGAAGCCGGTGCCGGCCCCCTCAGCAGAGCCAATCAGGTGTGGAGCCTCCTACCACTCTTTACTCCCTACTGTGTCTATGCTGGATTTTATTGGGGTTTCTGGTTGCTGGTGTTTGTCTCTTATGTTCAAACATGGCAGAGGCGCCGTGCTGCTCCAGAGCAGGATGCTAGGGGAGGGTCTGGGAATGGGGTCGCTGCTGGGTGTGGCAGTGGTGCTGGTACCTTGGCACTCCGCAACAGGAGCTACAGCTGCATGAACTGGGATAGTCACCACTGTCAAAGGGGCTTCGGTGCACCCAACCAGCACTCGGGAGAAGGCTGTGATGCAAGCAAGGCTCCAACACACGCACTGCTGCTATGTTTGGGGCAGGTATTTTGTTTGGGTTTTCTTTTCCCATGAATGCAACAGTCATGAATGCAGGCTTTTACCCTCTTTTGATTTCTCTTTTAATAAAATTTTCTGGCAGGGGATTTGATTTGAGGGATGATTTCAGGTTTCAGAAACTTTTAGATTTTACTGAGGTAGGTATAAGCTTAGAAATTTAGGGATTTTAGTGAAACAGTAAAATTTTAGTGGACTTTAGAAGGATTTTAGAAGAATTAGTACATGTTAAAATCATTCACTGGGCCTGAAATTTAACATCCAATATTAAAGGTGAAAAATTTTGTTTCCCAGTCCTGGATGGTAAACAAAAGAGGCAAGAATGTGGAACATCGGAGCAGATTGGTCAAAAGGCTTAAAGCAAGGTTGAAATTTATGACACAATGCTGAAGGAGGGTGGTATATGGCATCTTCCTATGAAAGAAATGACCTGAATTCACCCCAAGAGGGAAAGAAAAAAATTTGAAAGATTCAAAGCAGGCATATTTTGCCAACACCTTAAGACACTAACCCATGATATCCTAGTAGAGCTTTTCCCACACTGTTTTAATGCAAACAATGACATCTTGTCCTTAAATCCAGAAGAGTAGCAGTTCTATGGATGTTGTAGTAGCCTGTAGTAGTGTATCAGTTGTAGTAGCTTTATTCTACCTGTAGCACGCAGACATTTGAAACAGAAACTTTTTTTCAGGTCAAAAGCAGGGAAAATAACTGAAATAATTCAATTTTCCTCTTCTGTCTTTAGCTTTTCCCTAATCCCTGAGGCAACAATGGCAAAAAACAGCTCAGGGAAGAAGGTTCGAATATAAACTGCTGCTCTGGGGATAGGGTTGGCCATGAGCACCTCCTGTTTCTTCCTGCTGACTGTGCGTAAGACTTCCTCTGCCACCTCCACTGGGTGTACCCCATATGCCACCTTCCTGAAAAAGACTGTAAATCAGAGAGAAGTGAGAGCTACAGACAGGCAGATAAAGAGACAGATACACTGTGGGTATTGTGCTAAAAAGATACACAACTAGAGCATCAGTCAAATCAGTTATATTCCTTCAGACTTTCAAGTCCTTACCCATTCAATTCCCCTTTATGAGTATGTCCATGAGACCTTTTTACAACTTTGAGGTAAAATCCTTACACTCACTAAGAGAAGAAGCAACCTGAGTGTAGTGGAACTCTCCCTTTGGCCTTTCATGGTCTCCACCTTTATTCTCGATACTTTCTTATATAATGTCTCTTTCCTTGTGCCTTCTCTTTTCACCAAGCTCATCTGACTTCTCCAATATCTCTTTTCTTTTGCTACCTATACCTGCTCATCCTTTCTATCATTTCCACTCCTTTTCCTGTGCTTTTTCTACACCCTGGAAAAGCCTCCATCCTGCTACATGGGCACCATCTTCAACCACCAAAACTTACATTTCCAAATGGATGCCTCCCAGTTGCCATGTGCTGGTTGGCGATGGTATGAACAGATAAAGGTTGGATTCACAGTGCTGACAGAAATATCAAATTCTTCCATTTCAGCTCTAAGACAATCAAAAAACCCTACCGCAGCATGCTTGGAAGCAGCATCTAAAAGAAAAAAGTCCATATATGCATGTTTAGATATATGATTGTGTGGATGTAGAAGTATGATAGTGCTCCATAAGGCATCAATATTCAGGAAAATAAGCATGGAATGATTAGCCAAAAGGCAAAAGAACAGTGAATTATTTGATCCAGTGAAATTATCACATGATATATTTAAAACAAGCAATAAAGACATGTGCATGAGGTATGCAGGCAGTCCCCTGGACATGACAAATAGCATGTTTGCCCTTCCCAGTCAGAAACCGCATGTCAGAAATTACACAATAATACTTCTATTATCTCTAAAATTCAAAAATGTCTTTACTGGATGGAGCTGTCCCTGAGATAAGTCCCCACAAACTCTGTTTCTGCAGTTTGTAACACATTCATAAAATGCAGTGGAATACATGTCCGTTACTGAAATGCAGGAGTACTAATGTTTTGTAAACTAATTGGGACTTTGCCCTGTAGCAACAATCTGAGATGCTTTTAAGTGAAAGTAACTGAACATCAAGACTTTTAAAATCTGTTTTTAATGTCTTTTTTAATTGAAAATAGCATTAAAGCAAAATGATAATATGTAGAGGAATTTCTAGAGGAGAGAGGGCACAAAGAAGTATTCACTCTCCTACAATACTTTGGGACTTTAGGAAATAACCAGGGCGACTCGACCTTGAACCTAACTGAAGAAGGAAGATAGCAGAGAAAATCAGGATGAAGAATGTGGTGACAAGATACAGCTGTGTGCCCCAGGGTATGCTCCAATCAAGGAGCTAGATAAGGCGAGTGGACTCTAACCAATGTCAGAGTAGCATCAGGCGCGTGTTAGGCTTGTGCGGCGCGTGTACGGAAGTATAGACTGGATAAAGGGAATAGACTGCTTGTAATAAACAGAGCTTTCACCATACTTCTATGAAGACTCGTGACTGACTCTGGCTTGCTCTTCGTAACAATAGTATGTAAACCATGACAAATAAATGTAACTGTGTTCAGTGCAGCAGAGATGCAAAGCACTTATTCAACTTTTATTTGACTCAATTTGCAGTGAAAAGCAACCTGTGCATAATCACAGAATCACAGAATTAGTAAGGCTGGAAAAGATCATAGAGATCATCAAGTCCAACCTATCACTTGTTACCTCACCTCTTACCTAACCTGTTATTTAACCTGTTGTCATCCTGCTACTAACACACCATTCTACCAATAACACACATTACCTAAACAATGGCAGATGGGGTCTGGGAATGGAGAGATGCTTCTCCATTCATTTATTTTGGCATTTCTTCCTCTGGCAGCTTCATTTCATGCAGCATAAACATTGGTAGGGGTATTGCAAAAACTGTTGGCTTTTCTGCTTCTCATGGTTTTATACATGTATAAAGAAGTCAAGATACATGTATATCTTAACACGCTTGTCAAGATATGGTTTCCTAGATGGAAACCATTACATATGTCTCATAAATGTATTGTTTCTTTTTTGCGCCTTTTTTGTAGTTCTTATACTTCATTTGAAATAGGATACAAGAACTGCACACAACGTTCAAGATGTGGGCACTGCATAGACTTATGTGTAAACTTATAAAGTCTGGTTTTACTTTATTTTCCCTACTGCTTTTCTTATAACTTCTGTCACTGTAATTGCTTTCATGGAACTACAAGTCACAATCCTGAAATCTTGCAGATCTTTTTCAGAGTCCATCATTCACTCTAACTTCCTGTCAAGTAAAAAATATCTATTTACATCTATCCCAATTTGTATTGGGTCTCTCTGAGCCCACAGCAGTCCTCGCAATGCTGTGCCTTGGAACGGTGTTGATAACTGTATTGGGTCTGTCTGAGCTCACAGCAGTCCTCGCAATGCTGTGCCTTGGAAGGGTGTTGATAACACACAAGTGTTTTGACTACAGCTGGGCACACTACCCCTTCCCCCTAACTGAGGATGAGATTCTGGGAGGGCACACGAGCAGGCCAGCTGACTCAGACTGACCAAAGGGATATTCCATACCATATGACGTCAGTTCACATATAAAAGCGGAGGAAGGGAGCAAGGGAGGGGGACATTCTTCCCAGGACGCGTAGGGCCCTGCGTCCCTGGATGTGGATACTTCTGCAGATGGGGAAGTAGAGATTAGTTTCTTTTGCTTTGCTTCTGCGCGGGCTTTTGCTTTGCTTCATTCATGCTATATTAAACTGCCTTATTCCAAACCACTTTTTGTATATCATCTTATTGTCGGGACTGAGCGACGATTCGGGCCCCTGGCATCCAGCCAGGGTAAAACCCGTTACACAATTTTAAAATGTCTATTTATATCTGTCCCATATTTTCTGTCCCCTAACTGTGTATTTTATTAAGGCAAAGACCTTTCATCATAATTCAGGACAGCCTAGTTTCCTTAGGAGCTTTGGATGAAAGAACTTTTCAAAATTTTCTGGAAAGTCAAGCAGAGTACAACTATTACATCCCATTTTAAACTCCCACACATAAATACATTAAAAGCATTAAGCTTCCTTTGCCAAGCAGTAGCTTGTATCTACCCATATTTTATATTTACACACTATTTTTCATGATAGTTTCTACTAATATGTCCAAGAATAAATGTAGATAAATATTTTATCTATACAATATATACAGGCAACGCTCTTCCACTTCGTGCCCCCCATATTGCGGCTTCACATCTTAGCGGCGTGATTTTTCAGCAATTAAGGAGTCCCATTTTGCAACTGCGCATGCGTGACCTGACACGCATGAATATTCAAATTAGGCAGTCATGAATATTCAAATCAACCCCCATGCTGTGTCGCATCCATCCCGAGGCAGATGGGGCGGTTCGGGTCTGGCAGAGCCGCGGTGGCTCCACTCCAGTGGATCCAAGCCTGGCGCACACCGCTCCCATGGCAGCTTGGCTCAGCTTGGCTCCGCTCAAGTGCACGAGGGCCCCCCCGGCTCTGCTCGAGCAGCAGCCATGCCCTGCTCAGAGAGAAGCGGCTGTGTGCAGTTATGAAAGATTTACACATTCTCAGGTTAGACATTGTGTCCAAGACTTTCTCAGTGTAGAGTTCATGTCTGAGACTAGACACCACGTCTACCCTGAGTATGAAGCGACCAGGTCTACCCATCCGGAGAGACACTGGGACAGTGGCATGGGTGGCTCCCCACACCAGTGTCCCTGGCCAAGCAGAAAAGGGTTTTTTCCCTGGCATGGGGTGGCCGCGGGCACTGGGAAGCACCACCACAAATACTGACACAGCAGGGCAGTGCCAAAACAGCGCCAAAGCACCAGGGGGCAGTGTGAGGGTGTGGGACAAATTTGCATACTAATGAGCTGCCAATCAATGCAAATGGAGGGGGCAAGACCCGCGGCACTATGGTATAGGAGACTCAACTGTATATCTATATATCTTTTTCATATATAGATTAAATTTGCTGTCACATTTGATATCCTCTTATTTTCAAGTACCTTAGGCAGCAGTTACATTTCACAGGTACTATTATAACTATTTCTTGCTGAGTTTCACTTTCTCAAAAAAAAAAAAACCAGCCAAATCCTATATTAATAGTCTACTGAATTAGGGTGCAAACTAGCACTTTTAATAACCTATTATCAGTGTCAGGGATTACTCACAACTTATGCATTACAATGTTTTTGCTATGTATAACTTACAAGCTGCACGGAATGGGATTCCTATTTTCCCTTGGATGCTATTAATTAGAACAATTTGGCCAGTTCTTCTTGAGATCATGTTGGGAAGAATAGCTACAAAAAAAAAAAAAAAAAAGAAACACAAGAAAGAACCACATAAATAAAAGAGCTTAGTGTACATAGCACAACTTTAATGAAAGTTGTCTCAAGCAAAAGTATTACAGAATCTAGCAGCTGGAAACTGTCTTTGAGACTTCATTTTGATTCTACATGCAGACTTAGTTGCAGTTTTATCGTATTTACTTGTCAACCTACTTTAAGTGATAACAGCAAAACAGGAAAAAAAATTAAAATACCTTTGGTTAATGTTATAGGTCCAAAATAGTTGGCATCCATTATCTTTTTGTCAAGTTCCAGTGAAATACTCTGTACTGCTCCTTTCACCTTCATACTTGCATTATTGATCAGGATATCCACACAGCCATAGCAATTCAAGATTTCCTTAGCTACATCCTGAATGCAGTTTATGTCTGAGATATCCAGAAGTATGAGCTTTGGTGCATATGTCTAAAAAAAAATTAATTTTAATTATAATTCTTACCTAAAAATCTATTTATATTTGCTTGTCTTGTAAATTAGTTTACCAGCCATCTGAAGAGAGTGTGTTTATTATTCTTACATAAACTTTTTTAACTCATTCTAGAAAGAAGGTAGTTCAGCAATCAGAGTTGACATCATTCAGCCTGGAGAAGGCTCTGGGGAACCTGTGACGCTCCTTCCAGTCCCTAATGGAACTCGAAGAGAGCTCGAGAGGGACTTCAAACAAGGGCCTGGAGTGACAAGACAAGGTGGCAGTGGCTTCCCACTGACAGAAAGCATGGGATGTCATGAAGAAATTCCTCCCTGTGAGGGTGGTAGAGCCAGGCTGCCCAGAGAAGCTGTGGCTGACACATCCCTGGAAGTGTTTGAGGCCAGGCTGAATGGAGCTTGGAGCAATGGGATAGTGGAAGGTATCCCTGTCCATGGCAGGGAGGCTGGAACTAGTTGGTCTTTAAGATCCTTTCCGATCTAAGCCAGTCTGTGATTCTATGAGTCTATGATAATGGGTATTCATAGACTAAAGTTCAGATGGAGCAGAATACCGTGGGAAGGGTAAGCTAGACCAGCTTCTAGTGAGTTTTGTCTCTCTTGTAATCAGTGGAGACAAGAAAATAGTCTTGGGGGTGACTCCTACCAGTTCAAGTCATGGTCTTTCTGTGAACAACCCTCTGCTGACCACAGAGACTAGTGCATAGTGTTTCAATAGATAAGTTACATATACATGGGGACAGATGAAAGGTAGGAATGGTTCGTTCAGCTATAGGTTATTAAATAGAGTTTGAATTTGTGTGATTCCTGCAAAGACATAGATTTTATCAGCTACGGGACAGAGAAATTAACTTGAAGCATTTTCTTTTTCTATACTACTTCTACAATGTAATGCAGAGCCCTTAGTCATATTTAATTTTTTTACTAGTCAGATCTATGTGGGCTAACATTAATACACTACTTTAGAGATGAATTAAGTTCACTGCAAAAAATCTGCAACTATTTGTTGGTCTGTTGAGCAACGGCTATAGAATTTGCATGATGCCTTCGGGAACGCCTGTGCAATGGAATTAGCCAGTGGTCTGTTGGTCACAAAAGGAAAGATTTCCCATGAGCATCAATGAAACACCTGACAAAGTGCTGGAGCAGGGGCAGTCTTGCACAACCACTGCCATGGTGATCCAGACAGGGGCCATGACGAAAGGACAGTGTTATTTATTTGCTCCCAAGCCCTTCTAGCTGGGACTTCTCCCAGAGTAGTGGATAAACACAAATTAATTTGATCTTTAGACCCACCTCCTACTCCTTGAGCATGTTAATTACAGGAAAAATTGATGACATATCCTGTGATTAAATTAAGCATTTGGATCCCTTTCATCCAAATTATCAGGCAAATTCCTCTGCTGTGTTGCTCCTGTGTTGCAGGAGCACTCAGATGCTTTACAAGAACTGCCTTGGATTACGTCAACAGAGCAGGATTTTGGCATCGTGCTCTGAAAACCTCCAGAGGTGTTTCTTGCTCTGTCTCTCTGGGCTGCGTTTGGTGTATTACCCAGGTGATCAAAGTCACCATTAACAGCAAATAATGTTTCCCGTACCTAATTTTACTGGATCTGAAAGGACATTGTGTACCTGAACAAAGTGTTTACCTCAGTCTATGAATACATACCATACTGGGGTCTGTCACGCTAATTAAGGCATCATACAATGCTTCTAACTTTTCCCATGTCCTGCCACACAACACAAGCCTTGCTCCTCCTGCATGAAACACACGAGAACACTCTAGGAGAGAAATATATTAAAAAGAAATAATTACAATAATGACAATTCAATTTTGTTTATTTTTCTTGAAATGGGATGCTGGTTTTGCTAATAATGTTGAATTTATGCTTTAAAATTCATTAATTTTGAAAGAATATATATGTTTAAGAAAAAATAAAGCATTGAAATATAATAGTACATATGTAATAAATGCAAATTTAATGTAACGTTATAATGTGCAGTTAAGGGTACAGTAATGGGATTTAATAAAAAAGTAATTAAGAAAAGAACAGTATGTCAGTTAATGGAAAATGGGTTTGAGTTAGAAAAATTTTTCTGGGTATATTTCATAGATACACTTGCTATGAATAAAACTACATACAGAAATACACACCCAAGGTTGTAACAATACAAACTGTATCTTTTGCAAATCTTTACGTCTGATGCACTATAAAGAAAACAACTGTCACAGGGAGAGCTCTTTTGTTCTATTGTAAAACTTTTCTCCTTTTTACTGGAACAGACAATAGGTTTCTCTTCTTATCTCACCTTCCCTCCCCTGAAAGAAATATGTTTTTTCCTTTCTCCTGGACAAATAATGGAGCATCCTGTGTCTTATCTTCC
>WEKX01024238.1:8528-19335 GCA_013390025.1 Pitta sordida
AACCGGAAAAATCTATCTGCCTTGGAGCATTTTTTTACATCAAACATTCTATGAAAGTATTTCCCTCAAACTCTTCAAGTATTTCCAAATATTAAATGAGAAGAGAGATGACTTTTCCAGGTATTGGTGATGATCTAATGCAGAGAGTGGCAAGTTCACATTTTTTTAAAGCAAAAAAGTAATGTAAGCATTACAGTGGGGGTAGACTGACAGGCATCTCTCATCACTGGCACAGGCTGACACTCTGCTGATGCCAATTCACATTCTGATAGAGGTGCTGTAGACACCAAATAAACAGTTTGTTTGTAAGCATTTTGACTTGAAGAGGCAAGAACCAAAAAGACAGTAAGTAGTTTTGGAGACAAATATACAGAGAGATATATTCTTCCCTCCTCATACCATTCCTTCCTCAGCCATATCTTGGTTTAGCTTTTGAAGTTGTTTCACTGCCCTTTTTAGAGCTGAGGAAGAGCAAGTGGTGGTGATTGGAAGAGGGATATTCACATTTTCCCTTCAAGACTGATTTCCCAGAGAGGCAAGACTTCTCCTTCCCTCTTTGGGAAATATATATGCACATGTGTACTACCTGTGTGGATATGTTTAGGATGTACTGTTGGCTCTGTCAGATAATAAAACTCATCTTGGATCAGCATTCAGGTTAGCTTAGAACTTTCTAGAAATTTAGTCCAACTGGAGAAGCCAAGTAAAATATTTAATCCCATTCTACAGTCATAAAAGATCTGCTGCTTTTAGTGGGGGAATCAGAGATCTGAAGCCTTTATCCTTATCATATCCATCTCCGTGTGTAGCTATCTTCCAGGAGAAAAATAAAAAGACGTTCTGGTGGACTGCTACTTGGAGATGAACCCCAATGAGTAGAGATAGATTGAGAAAATGCTAATTATAGAGCACACACTACTTCCCAAAGTTGGTTCCTGTCTTTCATTAGGGCTTCCAATCTGGTTGTAAGAAAAGGTCAGTCTTCCAACCACTCCAACTCCATCTGAAGAGGCACCTCTGTTTAGTAGAAGTTCCTTCTGTTAGGTTGTGTTGTGCAGCACTTCATGTTTAGAGGGCTGCATGCCATGATCCAGTATTTGGTGGGATTGATTTGTGGAGGATGAAATGCTTAAGAACATCAGTGTGCCCAGAGTTGTAGATACCCCATGCCTGGAATTGTTCTAGGCCAGGTTGGATGAGGCTTTGAGCAACCTGGTCTAGTGAAACAGCAGAGAGGTTGGAACTATGTGATCTTTAAGGTCCCTTCAAATCCTAACCATGCTACAATTCCCTAGAAACTTCTCTTAATGCAAACTTTGATGTAAAAAGTAAAGAGCAAAGGTATCTGTTAGGAATGCAGGAAATAACAAGCCTGTGCTTTCTTTAGTCACAACTAAGGGAAAATTAAACTAAAAATTATGATTTGATTTCAGCATATTGCTGAGTTCCCTTGACCAGTCGAAATGGGGACAAAGGCTTTTCTGCCTTTATTCCCATTGCACAGCAGGATTTCTGCTAAATGACCTTTTTCAGTGAATTGATTGATCTGATTTCATATCTGCAACACTTCTTTATCTTTCTCTGATGCCAGTCATGAATATACCTTTTGAATCTCCCACTTTGCTGATGGACTTCAGCTGAGCTGAAGAACCTAGACATCATTTCACAGGTCATTTTTCAATGGAAATGTCAGTTACTGGGTAAAAAACAAAATCGTATTTTCTTTTTTTTTTTTTTTAAATTTGAATTGTATATCAGTTGCATGATCTAGTCAAAACAGGAGGAAAATTAGCAGCAGAGGACATAATCTGTTGGATTTGGCCGAATGTGTAAAAATAGTCCTGCTGAGCTATAGAGAGACCCATTTCCAAAATGCAAAGGTGTCTCTTCCTAACAAGCTGGGGATGGCACAGTATTTAACACAAATTTTTAAAAAATCTGATACTAATTCTGTACTAATTCTAATACATAACTTTAACGACTAGGCAAATAGCAGTACGTATATGTGATCATTGGAGCAACTGAAGTTTGGAAGAGACTATTAATAAGGAGTGTAAGAATAAGACTCAAGAGAAAAGATTTCCTTTCATGTGCAAGCAGAGGTATTGCAGTACAATGTTACATCCATATGGGTCAGTGATGAAAACTGCAAGTAGATATTTTAACTCGAGGCAGCCTGGCTTTCCAAAGTGATGCAGAGTCAACAGAACTGTTGCTGCCTCACTTGTATCCAAGTTAACTGTGCCTCAAGCCTGAGTAATGCAGCCTCCCAAAATATGCCAAAATTCCAGTAATTATTATTATGGCACAATTTAATTCAGAGCATTTAGGTATGAGACACTTCCATTGCTGGATAGATGTTTAACTACTTTTGTTCAGTGCACTTACAAAATCTGCTCAGTAAGAGCATAAAAACTGTTAGGAGATTTTGCAGACTCATCCAGGGACTGGTGAATTGCATAGGACCAGGCATGACATGTTGAAATTATGTATCTCAAAAAAACTAAGGGCTGTAAAGGCATCACCAGAAACTGCTGTAGAACATAATTGCCATGGGGGTTCCTTATCAGCACCAACATGCAGCTTCTGTATATAAAACTTTTAAAGCAACTGTAGCTATACTGCAGTCCTAGCATGATTCAGAAAGATGAGCACATGCCTTCTTTACCATGGAGCACCCTACAGGGAAGGCATGCCCAGAGCAGACTTGACCTGCTGTGGATCAGCAATTTTAATTACCTAGGAAAGGATCAAAAAATGTTACCAGTGCTGCTTCAACCTAGGGATAAAATGGCCACTGCAGTGAAGCTGCTTTATAGTATTTCTGTTGTCTCTTTACGGAGGGAAAACTCTAGTCCTTCCTTTAGTCTTTACAGACAAATCTCAGTTACTTGGAATTTGTTCAGAAGAAGGGTAAATTTTACCCTAAAGGAATTAGGAAGCATTATAGATTCAACATATGGGACCATATGTCATTGTATTGTTTCCAAATGTTTCTTTCTGGGCTTTTTCCCCTCCATTGCAGACAGCTTATTTCACCACACACTGTCTAGAGAAGAAGGGGGTTTCATACTCCCATTTCTTTCATTAAGCCACTATTAAATTTGTATCAGTTTCATAATACTGTTTGTCAACATGATTTTGTCCTTTGTTTCAAACATGCACACCACGAGTGTGATTTGAGGCAAGTGCTTTGAATGTGTTGTTTGGGCACTGCCAAAGCCAATGGCAGCAAGAGAATAGATGCAGATATGGTCCTAAACCACCCCTAAGTCAAAATGTTTCACTTAGTTATAAAGCTGTTCAGAATCAAACCAAGCCTTTTGCTTTACCCTTAATAGAAGGAAACCAGGACTGATGTTTGATTGTGAGTCTAATTAAACTAAAATTGGAGATGGATGGATTCTGCCGTCTCTTTGCTGTGCAGATTAGTATCCTCACGTAATGTATATTGAGCTGGTCTGTATTTCCCTCTTTTCCTATAATTTTCTACTCCAGCTCTGGAGAAGAACTCTGGTGTCCAGTGACATCTGTTCTAAATCATCTTTTGGAAAAAATGTAAATACAGAAAACTTGAGGTCAGGCCCAGACAAAGCACTGGGCTAGCTCCCAAGGCTTCTCTGCTTCTGGGATTTTTTGATACGAGACGAAGGCTGTCCACAATCAGAGCTTTCAGTGCTGGTAGAAAGAGACCCGTAAGATAAGGCTTTCCATGGATTTTTTAACAGACATTGTAAGCATTAAAACCTTTTGCTGAGCTCCCTATCTATAAAAATCTGTGGCTGGGTGGGTACTGGCCTCCTCTGCAAAGCAGGATGTTCACAGGAACTCAGAGACTTCACCCTGTCCAACTGAGTGTAGATGTGTCTTCTGTGTCCTTTAAAGAAGTGTTGGGGTAAATGGATTCAGCCTCTGCCACTCTCACGCTTGTCATGTTTTTATAATTAGTTTTAGTGTGTGTTTAATTCTGATAGTGTCAAGTTGTCTGTCTGCACAGACCTGCATAGTTGCTGGACCTTAAATTTATCAAAATTGGTAGATTTTATGGATTCAAAGTTTTGCTGAGCAGTGATACCTTTGTGTTGGGCGATTTGGAGGCAACATTGCAGAAGCAAGTGCTGAAGACCACTTCCATAAAAAACTTGAAGTGCCTAAACGAATGTACTGAAATGTAGAGATCAGTAGACAGATTCATGGGTACATTAGCAAATTGCCCTAGACACAGGAGAGCTGACTCCTTAGACTCTAAGCTCAATAGAGATGCTTTTTGTTTTCCTATTCTAGGCCTTTGGGCACTGTTCTGGGCATTATTGTTTCTCTAAGATCAATAGCTGTGAAAATCAAGCTCTGTTGGAAAAGCCACAGAGAAGCAGAGACATCTCAACTAGAAAACAGCTTTACAATGTGGACTTGGCATACTTTTACATTTTTATAAAATGTATATTTACCAGTTAGTCAGCAGCCTAAGCCAGTGGATTTAATGAACTTTGTGTGATTTATGCAGCTTTTATTAATTGTGCCAATAGGGATAAACATTGGATACAAATAGATGCAGATCTCTCACTTCTTTCTCCTTTAAATCATACTATTTCTTGTCATTAAAGTACTTTATTTTTATCTAATCTACATATTGGAAAGTGATAACTTCTTATCTTCCATGCTACTGTTCTTCCAAAGGTAAGGCTCAAAACTTTCACCGACCCATTTTCTCACCGGTCTGGGCTATGCCCAAGGCAAATGCAGAATTTCAGAGAAGAAAGCATTTTCTCCTTCTCCCCTTTCTCCCATCAGTGGAATGTACATTAAAAAGTAAGTAGGCCACAGAAAGAGAGAGCATGTGAATGACTTGAGATTCTGGTAATTTGAGCAGTCAGAGAAAAAAAGAGGCTAGCACCTGGCTTTCAATCTCTGTTTCAATGAATATTTAACTACTTTATGTAAAGTGGGACACCTTCAACAAATGAGGCTGAGAGAAACCTACCTAAGAATATTTTCTAACCCAGCAGTTAGGCTACTCTCCTGAGAAGTACAATGTTTGGGTTCAAGTCCCTGAACCAGATCAGTTAAAGGAGGTGCTTGAAGCTACATCTTTCACAACCTCAGAACATGGCCTAATCACCGAGTTTTTGGAAATCGAGGGTGGCAGCACTACCTCCTCTGTTTTGGGAAAGGAGTCCCCTTGTGACAAAATCAAAATGTTTTGTTTTTTGAGATGCCAGAACAAATTCTTTCAACATCTCTGAAGTTTTTTCATGTTATTTCAGCTGAAACTGTTAGTAAATATGACCTGAATTTTAAAAAAGTTTTTGTTGCCCTAAAATTCCAGTATTAATGAAGAAATAAGTTGATAAAAAAGAAGCCTGACTAACTTCTAACTCAGATGCAGTTACAGTTGTCTGGTCATGGCACTTCTTGAAGAGGGCCCATCAGTGACTTTGCTTTATATTTTTATTGGGATGCTTCTCTTCAACATAGGTAGACTGTGATCTTGAATACCCAGAACTGAAAGCAGATTTAAATTATCTTGCTGTGGCATGCTATGGCCAAGATGTAGGAACACCTTTCAGAAATAGTTAACCATTTTCACCCATTAAATGCCATTTGGAGTTTATACAACTTAATACGAGGCTATTTTTAAAGATAAAACCCCTTATGAACATTGGCAAATCTAGTGAGATCATTTCATTGACTTTATGCGCTACTTTAATAGTTTCTTGTCTTCAAATGCCAGTAATCTAGAAGAGACTTTTTGATACCATCAAAGAGAGAAAAACAGAACCCAAAACATAGCCACTTCTTGTGATGTCATAGACCTTTTTCCTCCATTGGAGTAAGTTAAATTGCCATAGTTCTGGTTTTACTTAGGTGTTAGAAATATGTCTGGCTGCCATTGTAGTTACACTTCGCAGCAGCATAGCACTTGTTATTCACAGGTTTGGCATGAGTTCTTTCAAGATAGGAAAACACAGTTGCAGGCTGGATTATTGGGTTTGTCCTTTTGGTTCTATATGAATGGCAAACTTTGCCTCCTCTTCAGTGGTGTGATACATGACAGGACGAGAAGCATTTACTTCTGACTATTTTCATCATCTACAGATAAGACTAGAAAAGATAGCCAGGTGAGCACTCTCAGCTCCTTGGTCCCATTGGCCCCTCTCCTACCATGGTCTTTCATTGCAAGCATGAACTCCTGATGGGCTCAGCCTCCTTTTGGAGGGCCCAGGTTCACAGCTAGTGTTTGGACACTCAAATCTTACTTGAATAATGGAACAAGCTACTGCTGGTTTTTGCATAAGAGGAGCAATTCGTAGTATGATTAATATCTCTTCCTCTGTGTGTGTTGAGCTCCAGTGAAATAAGTAATGATGATGTTTAGAATGTCATCATTAGACATCTGAATTTAACACTTCAGCAGAGATAACTGGGAAATTAAACCCTCAAAGGCCAATACACATTTCATGTATTTTGAAAGTGTTATCCTGGTCCTGGCTGCCTGCAGCCATGGGAGAAAGAAGGGCAAGTGTAATCAAGACATTAGCCCTATGCTGGCACTGTCAGATGGTAGAGGCACCTTCTCATCACAGGCCACACACCAGCCTGCCCACATGCTACCCTGAAATGCTTTATTTTGAAATCTAGTAGCTAGAGCCCTCTTTCTCTGAAAAAACAAAATCCACTTTAGTACAGTGGTGAATGCACCATCTCTGATGCAGGAGACCAGGGTTTGACTCCTACCGGGGAGGCAGTGGTGCTGTGTAAGAGCTGGGCTCTATGATCCTTGTGGGTCCCTTCCAACTCAGAATATTCTGCAATTCTAATTCACATAAAACTCAAAGCTGAGACTTCATATGCCAGAACAACTACCTATTTTGTTTTGTATCTCTGCACAAATTTTTCATATCAATTCCTAATAGCAGAGACATGCAGAATGCAAAGAGGAATGATAAATGTAGTTAACCTCTCCTATGTATTTTACAAATAATTTTACAATATGAGGATTTGTGAATCTGCAAAGCAGAGTGGGACAGTCCCCTCCTTGCTGTGACCAAGACAGCTATCAGTCTCCACTTTACTCACCAGATCCACTCTGTTGACAAGCAGCAGATCAAGGAGGGCATCTTTCCAAGTTGGCTCCCTTAGGACCTATTTGGGAAAGTTGTCATCCATGTTTTTTAGGAATCTTCTGGCATGAGTTGTACCAACTGTGTTGTGCTCACAGTTAATATCTGCAAGTTGAAGTCCCCCATGAGGACAACGGCAGTTGACTTGGAGTGTCCTTTAGTTCCTCAAAGAATAATTTGTCAGTGTCATCATCCTGGCTGGGAGGTCTGTAACAACATATATTTTAAAGAATATAAGTCTCATCTTACAAGGCCTCACTTGATCCATCATGATGCAGTGGGATACTGCATTGATTTCATGTAGATCGCTGGCATGGATGAATGTGTGCAGTAAAAATTGAAAACCTTGTTTTCCTGTATGTGATGTTCTAGACATTTTATTACTTTGTATCTTCAGAGAAAAAAAATACCTTTAGCACCTCATATTTTTGTGGCTGCTTTTTGAAGTTACAAATAATGCAAAATCATCTAATGAAAACCGAAATGCATGATGGGAGGAAGATAATTTCCTGTTTTCTACCTTGTAAAAGCAAAAAAGAAACTGTAACTTAGGGTCCAAATTTCATGTTTCTTTGCTTTTTGCTGTATTATAATTTAAATATGTTCTTCAAAAATGATAAGTTTATGGATCTCTTTGTAGTAGTTGATGTGGTTTGTACATTATTTGAAGACAACTTTTGCTGATTATCTCCAATTTGCCTGTCTCCAAACAACAGTTTCATATTCATTTAATTTAGACAATGATGAGCAGCTACGTGAAATTGATAATCTCCATGAAAGCACAAGTTATTCGTCTGCTTATTTTATTGAAGAACCTAGCATTAAAATTTTTCATTGCAGATTAGCTGAAGTACTCCTACATATTATTTTGTGTTTGTAGAAAGTTTATGGCTCTCGATTATCTCTGAATTAAAACTGCTTCATTAGTTAATTTGAGTATTGGGTAGGTAGAGTGAGTGATGGACTATTAAAAATAATTCTATCTTCTACAAATGAATAGAAACTCATATTTCCCTCTGCCCATAGCCTTTTATTTCATAGGACCTTTTAATAATGGAAATAATTAAGACAGTCCCTTCTAAAGGGAGGAGTTAAAATTCTATTATACATTCTCGTGTGCATTTTAATTTTAATCATATTTCTGTGAACCATATTAATATCCATGTGGCTTTCTGATACTTTCCAATTTTTCCCTTGTATTCATAAGCTTAGTGTTGGGGCTGGCTTCAGAGGAACTAATTCTAGCAGTGAAGGTGTGCACCCATGTTCATGTTTTCAGGATATGAGCCTTTCTATTGGAGGCAGGATATTGTCATTACTATTATGGCATTACTTCAATAGGAGACTTTGATGGATCCGTTCACAGCGCTAAAACCGATTTTTAGGTTTTGTCTCCATGGGAAAGTTAGTGAATAATCTGTAATATAGATTTATGATATAGCAACTCAACACATGCCAGTGCTTTGCAGAGCTGCTCAAGCTCAATGTGAATCAGACCCCAGCAGCAGTGTAGCTGGATGAGTGTGGTGCCATGCCTAAGCTAATTAGTCCTACTGAGAAGTAGGATATGTTATGGAAGAGATTTATGCTAATATGACCATGGTTCTTGGCTATCTGAAAAAGGCAACTTGGAAGTGGCATTCTGTGGCAATAGGTACACTTGCAATGCTCTAGTCTGTACATGTTGTAACTCTGGGTGATCCTCTGTAGGTCATTCACACAAGGAATTTGTACATGGTAATTAATAGTGTTAATTCACAAACTTCGCATATTCTGCAATACCCACAGACCCAAGTACAGAATCAGGACACAAACCAATTTTGACATCATTATATCACAAGGTATTCTATAGGGATAGACTGTTCAATTACCAGCCAAGGTACAGACTTGTGAGAAAGGTGTTGGAAAAAAATCAAGTATCTGTACTAGTTAGAAGATGGAAAATGTGTCCAACTCCATAAAAAAAATAATTCTGAAATCATTTATTTTGTATTTTCTGGAGTGGCAAAAAATTTCCTGTGCCTGTCCTTATACACCATGAGGGAGCCTAATTTTCCAAGAGTGAGGTGTAATGGTTTACAAATCTCCCCTTCCAGTGCCTCAGTTTGAACCCTGAAATCACTGCTCATTTTGGTAAATAAGTTCTGAGGAATAAAATGTAATTGAATTCACTTGAATTAGTCATGTATTTATGAGAGAAAGAATGTAAGTAGTTCTGTAGCATTTACTAATTTTAAATAAGTGACACTCAAGTACAGAGATTGTTTAGAGGGGAATATAATACATTGAGCTGATATACTAATGCAGGCTTTGCCCTGTCAAGAAAGGTGGTTTTAGAACAAAACAATATGTTGTCACATAAGGAAATCACTATAATACCAGAAAGTCAATTCATCTTATTTGTATATATGCACATGTATCTGTGTCTTCCTTTGCCCCCATGAGCTGAAATCTTCAAATTTTTCTTTAAAAGCATTTAGGAGATACTGGATAAAAGTTATACATATTCTATATACTTTGCACTCTCTAAATTCTTACTGCAGGTGGTGTTGCTACATATCACAAAAGATATAGCTTAAAATTGCTGTATTAGTATTAAGATCTCAGGGTTGGAATTCTTTGCAGACTTCTCTCATTTTCTTTGAAGATCTTTTTTATATTTTCCAAATATAATTTGCTACTACTGTAAGCTCCTATCTACTATTTCAGGATGAAAGTTAATGAACTGCACTGTTGGAAATTATCACCCCTTATTTTTATACAAGTTTAGCATTCTACCACTAGGTTCATAGTGTAAGCTGTCAATAAAAGATTGAGATTTGGATTTGGAAGGGCTTAAAAACCTATATGCGCTTTCACATCTTTAAAACCTTAAGATTTTTTCTAGTCCTACTTATTTTTCAAAATCTGTCATTGACTGAATAGTTTCCTTATGCTTCTATGGTTTCTCTTGCAAAATATTCCCTCAGAATTTACTGGCCTGAGTTTAATCTGCAGATCATTTGTGAACCACCACTACTTGACGGTCTAATGTTAGGGGTAGCACTTAAAACCCCTTAAAGAAATGGATTGCTGTAGAACACAGGTCAGCAGCATTTCCTTTATCTAGCCAAAATACCTTCTTTCCTTCCAACACTTACAAATGTCAGACCAAATCACTGTAGCAACCCTGGAAAGCAGATTTCTAACTATCTATCGGCATTTAGAAAAAGACCTTCTTTCTTAACAAAGAAATCTACTGAGAGTTTTATCTTGGGATTCTACCATTTATTCTTTGAAATATATGCTGAATCTGCTACACTCAAATTTGAGATACTAGTTGTATCAATATGGACCCATGGTTTCAAGCCTTTAGATATGCAAATTGTGTTTCTGTAATGAACAAAACCTTAGAGACCATGCTGTTGTAGTTCCACAGAGCCTTTATTGCACCTCATCATTATGCTAAATTAATACAAATTTCCTGTGTGTCCAGAATTCAAAGTCAATCAAGTGGCTTAATCTCTGAGGGTATGGGATAAAAATGCTATTATTACAGTTTGGAAGAAGGTGAGGGATTCCCTTTAAATGTATCCAGGCTATACACTACAACAGCAACTCTGAAACCCCGACCATTATGAGCCACATCTTAACTGAGTGTGAACTTACAGATTGCGTCCTGCCCTACTTTTGATTGCACAGACTAA
>WEKX01024241.1:0-49305 GCA_013390025.1 Pitta sordida
GGAGGAGGAGGAGGAGGAGGGTGAAGGGTGGCACCCGGTGGTGGCTCCCGAGTGATGCTACCCCAGAAAACTGGGGGGGAGCGTGTCCAGAGACGGGCAACGAAGGCAGTGAACTGTTTGGAGTGCAAGTCTGATGGGGGACTGAGGAAGCCGCGGGTGTTCAGCCTGATGGAAAGGAGGCTCAGGAGGAATTCAAGTATCTGGCTCTGCAACTACGTCAAAGGAGGTTGTAATGAGATGGGTGTAGTCGCTTTTCCCAGATAATAAGTGACAGGATGAGAGGAGACGGCCTCAAGTTGCACCAGAGGAGGTTTTAGATTGGATATTCAAAAAAATTTCTTCACTGGAAGAGTGGTCAGGCATTGGAACAGGCTGTCAAGGGAAGCGGTGGAAGCCCTGAAAGAAATTTCATGAAAAAATCATGGAATAATAGAATTATGGAATGGCCTGTGTGAGAGTTTTCCCACATTTCATGCGGGAGACCGGGGGTTCGATTCCCGCCAGGGAAGAAGTGGTGCTGTTTAAGAGCTGGACTCGATGATCCTTGTGGGTCCCTTCCAACTCAGAATATTCTGTGATCTGTGATCTGTGATGAGAAACGAGTTCACATATATTATAACTTGTAATGCAATTGATTATAAAGCAAAGGCAAACAGTGCTGGGCACCTTGGCTTGGCAGTTTCCAAGTCAGAGATGCAGCGTTCATCAACAGGTTTCACATTTTATCCCCTGGGGTAATGCATAGGCACTAGCAATTTCGAAACTAGGAGGGATTATTATAATAATTTCCCAGAAGGGTCTTTTTGTTGATTCTGGAGGAAGTCAGAGTCCATCATCATCATAACCTCTTCACCTCAGCCACAAGACCAGTTCGAGCTGGCCCATTGATCATCTCAGGGCTGGAGCTCCTGTGGATACAACTATTTGTGGTTGGCGTTTCGTTGATACAGTTACATCGTGGTCGAGGCTTCCTTGATCTCATGGTGGGGCTCAGCAGACTGACCCTGTTGTTAATTAACAAGGGGGCTGGGGGGGCCCTGGTGACTTCTGAAGTCTCAAGCTCCTGTATTCTACTATCGGAACTATTTCTTTATATATATGTACAATAAAACTTACACAGTTAACAATAATACTGTGTCAAAATCAATTGTGCATAAGGATTCAGATGTTCTACAAAAAACCCCACTACAATATAAATAAACTTATACTACCAATATTTAAAATATCTCTAAGTATGTAATATTAACATCATAAATGATTGTGTATATTCTATTTTATGAGGGCCAAAAACTTCTTTCATCCTTCACAGGCTGAGTTGGAAGAGACCTTAAATATCATCTAGTTTCAAATCCCCTGACATGGACAGGGACACGTTTCACCAGACCAGGTTTCTTAAACACTTCCAGCAATGAGTCATCCACAACTTCTCTGGGCAACTCAATGTGTAGGTGTGGTGCTTAAGGAGATGATCTAGTGGTGGATCTGGCATTGCTGGGTTGATGATTGGACTTCATGCTCTTAGGAATCTTTTCCAATCTTAATGATTCTTTGGCTCTAAGACCAACTTCAGGGATGTCTAGAATCATGAAAGAAACAGTTTGATAGTGACAGCGCACAATTACAATTACTTTGCAGTAGTATGTGTGTTTTGAGTATTGATTGATTGATTGATTGAATCATGTTGTATCTGAGTGCTCAAAAGGTTTCAGAACTGTGTGTAAAATCACATTTGTGGTGTCCAAATTTTAACAGGACACATCACGTGCACCAATAGATGACTCTAGTAACTTTGTGTTACAAGTAACTTGCCTTGTAACATCAAAGAATTACTCTTTGCAACTCTTAATTTTTGCTCTTTTTCCTCTTAAGTCTCTCTTCTTGGTGTGCACAGCCCAGTTGCAAAAATCTCATGATAATTCCCACAGGTGCAGCTTGTTCCTGCTGCCCCTCACTGTTACCCACACGCCTCCAGCAGAGCCTCCCTTAGGTAGCTGAGGACAGCAGTGAGACTCCTCTTTATGCTGAGGTGATCCTGGTCTCTTTATTTCCACCCACACACAATTCCTCCAGCAGATAAAAATTCAGAAAGCGTGAGCAACACCCGAGTTAGCGGGTTAATTCATTTACCATCTGATTAGGCAGAAACAAGACAGAGAAATTGTTTGAGGTCAGAGTTAGTCCCAGTTCTCTTTGCCTTGTTGTATCTTTTCAGTGATTTTAATGATTTGTGTAATACACCTCTTTGCAGAAGCTATTACGCACCACATCTGCATCTTAATTCTACAGTCACAACAATCTAAGGATGTTTATTTCACTGGCAAGCAGACAGAAATTGTTATGAACTCTGAACACTGATGGATTTTCCTGTCATTCCCTTCCAGATGGGTCACTGATACTTTATCCTGAGGTCACTGTAAGTGCCAAACACACAAACAAACAAACAAGCAAACAAAAGCAACCAAGAACACTGTCAGAAACCACAAGGTTTTTACACTGTCTCTCACTGTATCCTTCTGGACGAAATATCCAGCACATGGCTAGACAAGTCCATAATAGACTGGGTGAGGAACTGACTGACAGGCTGGGCTCAAGGTGTTTCAGTAAATGGGGTTATGTCAGGCTGACAGCCAGTCACAAGTGGGGTGCCACAGGGATCCATTATGGGGCCAGAGCTCTGTAGTATTTGTATAAATTATCTGAATGCAGAAATTGAATGCATATTAAATCAGTTTGACAACTATACTAAACTAGGAGGAGCTGTGGACTCCCTCAAGGGAGAGGAGATGTAGGTAAGATGCAGACAGAGGTAGGTAAATTTACAGGGTTGGACAATCACCAAATGTATGAAATTTAACAAGTTATGGATTCTCCACCTGGAACAGGTAATCCTGATTATATGAACAAATCAGGGAAACGAAAGCATTCTCATGGAAAGAGATCTGGAGATCCTGCTTCATGGCAAGTTGAATGTCAGTCAGCAGTGCCCAGGCAGCCAGGAGGACCAACCGTGTCCTGGGGGGCATCAGGGAAAGCATCACGAGGTGGTCAAGGGAGGGGATTGTCCCGCTCTGCTCTGCACTGGTGTGGCCACACCTTGAGTGCTGTGTGCAGTTTTGAGTGCCACAATGCAAGAAAGGATATAAAGCTTTTAGATTATGTTCAGAGGAGGGCAATCCAGATGGGGAAAGATCTTGAGGGCAAGATTTATGAGGAGTGGCTGTGGTCCATGGGTCTGTTTAGCTTGGAGAAGAGAAGGCTGAGGCATGATCTCATTGCTGTCTACAACTTCCTCAAGGTGTCAGCAAAGGGGCAGATGCTGGTCTCTTTCTGGTGGGCAATGATAGGACACAAGGAAATGGAATGAAGCTGCACCAAGGGAAGTTCAGGTTGGCCATTAGGAAAAGGTTCTTCATTGAGAGTGTGGTCGGTCACTGAAACAGTCTCCCCAGGGAAGTGGCAATGGCTTCAAGCTTAGAGTTTAAGGAGCATCTGGATGTCACTCAGTCATATGGTTTTGTTTTAGGCAGTCCTGTGATGAACAGGGAGTGGGACTTGATGACCACTATGGGTTCCTTCCAACTTGAGTTATATAATTCTATGAAATAAAATAGGCCCAACAATAATTTCCCAAAACTGTGACGAAGTCACAATGTTCCCATGAACCTGACAAGACATTTCTCCATAAGACATGCCGTGTTTTCTGATTTAACTGATTTACCTGCAATTTATTTGGTGATCACCTTCACTTCCCCAAGGAAGAGGAAGGATTTTCTCCCACTCCCCCCATCTGGGATATTCTGTGCAGCTTCATCTGGAGCATCCCTTCTTTACTCAGTGAGGGGCTTCCAGGCACAGATCATCCTCTCTGAAGGTCTTGATAGTGTCAAAGAGCCTTTCTCATGAGTCGAAGGAGGATGAGATGGAACGAAAGACAGATGCAACAGGGCTGGGGTACTGCACAGGAAGGAGTCAGTGCAAAGAATGAGAGCTTCACCAGAGGATGAGGAGAGAGGCTGGAGCACCAGCAGGATGCAGCAGACGGTCCTGTCTTACTGAAATTAAAAATGAGTGATTGTTTTGGAAAATCCACATGACGGAAAACAGGTGTTCGGGGGGCTAGAAATATAAATATGTGTTTAGATAAGCACATACAGATTTCCTTAAAAGAACATAAAAAAATTGCTTGTTTTAAAATGTGATGCTTACTGTACCCATGCAGTAATCTTGTACAAAACCGAAATCTGTTCTCTCTTTGGAGAAGTAAAAAGACATTGAAATAGAACATCAAAAAGTGAGAAATAACTGAAATGTGCATTTTGTAGCTTTCCTTCAAATTCCAGTTCACGGGCTCCGGTGATTTTTTATGTAGACTTACATGTGCAATCCATTCCAGTCTTCCCGCAAATAAGTGCAGTCAGCTGCATATGAAGGATTGTGCTATCCAATACCCAGAGATAAAATGGCATTTCAGATGAGTAACACAATCAAAGAGGCACTCAGACAGCACGTCAGTGGGCATGATATAAAAACCTGAACAGATACGTGGGACGCCAAGACTGTGCCATGCCTTCAAACAGTCACTGTAAGTGAGTGTGCAGAGGAACATGGGCAGCCCCTGAGACACAACGTGTGCCCCAGTGCAGGCAGGTACAACTGGGCATGTGATATTCTGAGCAAACTTTAAACGGGAAATATTCTTATTCCCAGGTATGTACTGCTGAGACATCCCATCACTGGGATGGATGATCTCATCACTGTCATCTCTGCTAACATGATGACTCTTCCTTTTTTCCAAAATCTTGGATATTTATCTTGAATTACAAAGAGAAATGGAATCGGATGAACATTTAGAAGCACATAAATGTTCAAATAAATATCCTGATGTGCAAGTTCACAGATTCACAGATTATTGTGAGTTGGAAGGGATCCACAAGGATCATTGAGTCCAACTCTTAAACCACACCACTGCCTACCCAGCGGGAATCGAACCCTGGTCTCCCACATGGCAGCTGTCAACTCTGTTTCTTCAAGATCAGGGAGGCCTTTTTCACACATATTCTCATTTTTGTTTCTCAGTCCCTTTTTCATAAATGCCTGCTTTGCTGAATAAATATTAATGTAAAGGTTTTGACCATATTTTTTCCTGTAACTTGACAGAAGTGGATAGTAGTAGATAGAAAACTGCTGATCAGCTCAGCCTATATGAAATGAGAAGTATGTAAGGGAAGAAAATTGCTACCTTCTGTGTGAGAAAATTTAATTTCTAGGTTAATTTACAAATAAAAGTTAGTTTTGTTGGATCACGACCCACCACCTGCCCAGAGCAAGAAATTTGAAAAAAATTTGGGTGAGAGGAAAGTATGTCAATGGAAATGTTCCCACTATGAGGACTCTTAATTGCTTGTGATCCTGCTGGGGAAGAAGGTGTGGGAAAATTAATGCTCTGAGCAATATTCGTCTTGCTGAGTGTTTTCCTTTCTTTCTTCACTCATGACCTTTTTGGACTCCACCTGCTAGAGAAGATGTACTGCAACATGCAGAGCACGTTATTATTATCTTGAATGCTCTCCAGCTTTTGTACCAAATGTTTAGTCTGCTTGGTCAGGATTAAATGTCCTTTGCTTTTGACTTCTGAAGATTTCTGCACCTGGTGTGGTGCTGCAGTTTTCCTTTAAAGAAGTGCAGAAGCAATATTCTCTGCTGAAATGTAGCACTACAGGATAGACTTCTATGAAAACTATTTAAAAAAAAAATATTCTCAGAAATCAAACAAAAGTACAGCTTGCCAAATCCTTCTTTGCGAGAGCTAGCACATCCTCTGCTGTGGCACCCTTCTCCCCAGCCCCAGTCTCATACACCAGTGCTGTGTGTGGTGAAGGTGGTTGTTCACATTACACCAGGAAAAGAGAACTTGCTCACACATGCTGGCCTTGCTTTCATGTTTTCCAAAGGGCTCTTTAACAGGGATTCACAGTGGCTCCAGATCTGGAGAGAAATCACTGTAGAAAGAGGGACAGGCAGAACAAGTTGGGGTGCCCCAGAGATTTTCACACATGGCCTTACCTATAGTCCTACCCTGCAGTGAGACTGCTTGAGAAGAGATATTAGTAGTATATTAGCACCGTGTAAGGAATAAAAAATTAATTAATTTAATAATACACATGCCTTTCTCTTTCTTCACTTGTGAATGCCTGAGACACCAAAGGAGCTGCAAGTTGTTCCTTGAAAGGCAAAATTAATGGAGCCTGACTTAAGGCTGTGTATCCACACCCCTTGTACATTCCCTCCCTGCAGCATCCTCACTGACCTGGGATCAGTGTTTCCTCACTACTCCACTTTCAGTGACCTCATGCTATGGTTTCCCTCCTTCCAACTGTGCCCCATCTCTGTGCCTGTCAGGTGAGCAAAAACCTGGAATTATCTCCAGCTGGCTCAGTATTCTGGGTGTGCCAAGCCTGACTGCCACCAAGTGCTGGGTACTGTGAAGGGTGAAGTCTAATTTCTTTAGGATACCAGGGAAGAGAAAATCCCCATAGATAGGAGGACAACTTTACAAGAAAAGATTTTGATATTGGCAAGATGACTGCATATCTTGCTATGTGACATTTGGTATGCAATTTGACCTCACGTCCCAGAAAAACAAGAAGGAGTTTTAATTTTTCACTTTCTACCTTAAAGTAAAAAACAAAAATTGAATTTAGACTTGTAAATGAAAGTCAAATTCATCTTTTATGTTCTTAAAGACAGAATGCCTATAGCCTTTGCTTCAGACTTAATCTGACACATCTTCAGTGATGCTAAAAAGTGCTATGATATTTTCTGAATTTCAGGAAAGCCAAGCCTCATTTTCTCAGCAAAAGAGGGCAGGCAGAAGAGTCTAAGTTTCTCAAAGAGATGCAGAGCTTCTTGGGTGCTAGCAGCACAGCATTTGGGGACATCTTTGCCAGTTTTTTTCTCATTTTCCTCCTAATTTCTGTGTGGTTTCAGTCTGTTGTGAAGCCTGGGCATGCTAAATGCTTCTGGAAGTGTGAAGGGGCAGTGCTGATCAAAGAGTAAGGGCTCTTACGGGTTAGTGAAGCTCTGCCTGCTCTTGTCTCTCCCCCATCCTGCTCCATTTCCACCACAGTATTTATACACTAAAATACTTGTAAAGGTTTCTGCCCCCTTGTCAGCTCTTTCTTAATAAAACTGCCTGAACGTGGGTTGCTTGTTGCTGGATGCTCTCCCACTTGTCTTTATAGCATAGAGACCATTAGGATGAAAGGAGGTTCCTCTGTTGCTGTTTATACTCATTTCCATGTGAGAATCCCTCCCTTCACTTTCTCTTATCCCAGTCCCATACAAATTGTGTGGGGTAACCCCTGTGCTACAGGGGGAAAGTAGTGTTTTCACTAATTAAGTTCTAGTTAACTAATCAATTTTCACTAGGAATATTCTGTGTTTAACGATGTTGCGTTATGTTACATTATGTTAGAAAGATTTTATATTTATAAAATATATTTCTATTTTACTGCAACATACAACCTAACACAGGGTACTGAAAATCTTACCCCCATATATGATAACAAAGTATACAGGTTTAGACCCCCAGGTACTAAGTAGATGGAAATCATGATACAGAACTTACATTAACTTACTTAACTTGACTCAATGAGGAGCTCAGTGACATGGTCTAGTTGGTGGGAAGTTGGACTGGATGATCCTGGGGGTCCCTTCCAGCTCAGAGTAACCTGTGAACCTGTGAACTTCATTGTGCCCAACTTGGCAAACTATGTCACTAACTACAGTTTAATTTTAGCGAAGGGAAAATTTGTCAGGTGCATCTGTATTACATTTGCCAGCCCATTGAACAGAACTCATTTAAATTGATTTGAGACACTGCAAATGCTCCGGTGTAACAAGATTAGGTATGTCTGTGCGTGCATTTTGGCAATTAAAGAAGTGGCACACACATGGGAGGGGCTGGGGACCTCACTGTTTGTGCTGCCACTCCCCTCGGAAAGCAACACGAAGTCCTTGCTCATGCCTTGAGTGATAAAAAGCTAAAACTGACTGTACTGAGTCTGTCTGAGATGGAGCCCATTCCCCCATAGCAGCCCTCACAGTGCTGTGCTGTGTATTGGTGGCTAGAAGGGTGTTGATAACACACCGGTGTTTTTACGACAGTTAGGCACACAGCAGGACTGTGATGTTCCTTCCCCAGCTGAGGGCAAGATTTTGGGAGGGGACACAAACAGTCCAGTTGACCCAACCTGACCAAAGGGATATTCCATACCATATGACATCAGCTCAGATATAAAAACTAGGAGAGAGCAGGAAAGGGGGTTCAACCGTTGTTTCCAATGGCTGCCTGCTAAGGAACCACTACGTGGGCTGGAGTCCTGCTTTTTGGGACCTGGTTGGACATTGCTGCTGATGGGAAGAATAAATCTGTTATTTTTCACTTCTCTTTTGTGCTTGCAAACTGCTTTTGCTTTAGTAAACTGTCTTATCCCAACCCACAAGTTGTTTACCATCTTACTCTCTTCCCACCGCCTGGCTGAGAAGCAGAGGGATGGAGTGACTGAGCATTGAGCACTTGGCATCCAGACAAGGTCAACCTGTTACACTGACTTGGATGAGGCTTCAGGTGTGTGGCTCAAAGTGCACTTTGCCATCCCTCCTCTTGCCCACAGCTAATTATCCAATTTGAGGAAAGCTTCTTGATGTTTTTCAAAAGGTCTTGTAAAAGCCATTTGTGTTTTTCACTCAAATTTTCCTTGACAAAATATGAATTTGTCCTCTTAGATCTACTAGGCTGTTCCCTCCCCAGTACAAGGTGCCTGCTCTCTTGGTTCACCCCACTGCCAAAATACATGAAGAGTGCAGAGAGTGGGAGGAAGAGGAGGAGATCAGCAGTGGAAAAGGATTGAGTTGGGACTTGTCCCATAGGTGTCCATGGGGCCTGATGGGCTGCATCCAAGGCTGCTCACTGTGCTGGCTGCTGCCCTTGTGAGGTCACTCTCTGTCACCTTTGAAGGGTCTTGTGGAGCAGGAGAGGTCCCCAAGAACTGGAGGAGGTAAAATTTTGCACTTGTCTTCAGAAAGACCTAAAGCATAACCCAGAGAACACAAGCCAGGTAGCCTAACTTTGGTCACCGGTAAAATTGTGGACTGAGTTGTCCAGGAACACTTTTCTTCGAGGTATGATATTTACCTGAACTTTAGCAAGGCTTCTGACATTGTCTCCTGTGATATTCTTGCATCCTAGTGAGGGTATTATAGTCTGGATAGGTGGAAAACTGCTGCTTGAATGGCTGGGCTCAAAGGGTAGCAGTAAATGCACCATCCTGTATCTGAAGACCTGTAACAAGAGGAGTGCAGCAGGCATGTGTTCTGACACCTCTCCTGTATAACATCTTCATCAATGACACCGTGAGTGCACTTTCATCACGTTTAGACCAAATGAGGTGACCATCCCATGTATGGGAGGGCATGTCTGTCATCCAGAAGGGACATGTACACGCTGAAGGAATGGCCCAGCAGGAATCTCCTGAAATTCCACACAGATGAACGCCACATCCTGCATTTGGGAAAGAGAAACACAACTGGTGTCCAGCTTGTTGGGAAGCAGCTCTGCTGAGATGATCTGGGGATGTCAGTGGGTATGAGCTGGGCATGATCCAGCAGTGTGGTCTGGCAGCAAAATTGGCCAGGGGTAACCAGGGCACTGCTAACCAGAGCATGGCCAGGACATCAAGAGAGTAACTAAAGTCCTTTACTCAGCAGTAGTGAGACCATGTCTGAAGCCCTGTGCCCAGTTTTGCCCCTTTCAAATAAAAGGAAGAGAATGATGAGCTGGGGTGAGTTTAGTGAGGGGCAGCAGGCTGGCTGAGGCCTGGAGAACTTCCCTCTGAGGACAGGCTAAGGAAACTGGGCTTGTCCAGCCTGGAGAAGTGATGGCTTTCGAGGCATCTGGCAGCAGCCCCTTAGCAACTATAGGGAGGAAGGCAGAGCCAGAGTTTTAAGAAGAACGAGAGACAATGGATGATGAAACAAGAGAAGTTCAGATCAGATGTGCAGAAAATGATTTTCCCCAGAAGGACAATCAGACAGTGGGACAGCTGCTCTGAGAGGATGTGCAGTCTCTGTCCTCTGGGGTTTCAAGGGTCAACTGTATCAAGCCCTGAAGAACCTGGTGTGACCTCAGAGCTGTTCCTACTCTGAGTGGGACTGGTCGTCAGAGGTTCCTTCAAGTGTGAAACATCCTGTGATCATACGAGTCTGTGGTAATGGAGCCTTGTTTATAGACCTCATAAACAAGGAGCCTGGTTGTAGGTGGTATCACTGAGAACAAGAAATGCAACTTTGATGGTTTTTGCCTTCCCTGTATCTAAATTGTCATTAAAAATGATGGATTATTTCAGGGTGGTTTTTTTTGCATCACCCAATTATAATCATGTACACACACATCCATATATATAGAAACAGAGATTGCCTGTGCGTTTTCCTCTGTGTATTTATCCACTAAATGGATGTTTTATAATCCTCAGTGTTTTGCAAGGCTACAGGGTAATCTGCTTCATTCAGTAGTTACTCTTGCTCAGGAAATGCACAACAGCCACAAATGCTCCACAGCTTGGTTGCTGGGTAAACTGTAGCTCATTTGTATTCAGCACCCTGTGTAAAAGTGATAAGAAGCCAAATACTCCTAGGAAACAGCACAAATGAAATACAGCACGCAGGAGGCGAAGTATTTATAGAAACAAAATATCAGCATTTTCCACACATTTACACAAAGCAATTTCAGTCTTTTCATAGGAAAAAAAGAACATCTCTGGCACTCATTTACTCATTTCCCTGCAGTCATATATTTCGGCCAAAAAGCACTGACTACATGGAAAACCTTCAGGTCATAGCAAATTAAAGATCAATGACAACTTAAAATAGATGCTGTCATATTTTCACTTCTAACATGCCTTTGTAATAAGACCATTGTTTTAATAAGTAAATAACGTGACATTTCTGCTTGAATGGGATTTTAGCATTGTGGCTGAACCCTGTCTGCAGATCCCCAGCCTGCTGTGAGGGAAGGAATTATAGCTTGGTTTAACTCCTTGGAACCTCCAGATAGATTTAGCTCAAGCCAATGAAGTACAAGACAGAGGTTACCGATCAAAAAAGCAGATGACTAGATCTCCCTCCATGTGCACCTGTCAGCCACGGGCTCTGTTCAGGATGATGAATCCTTGCAGTGTTCAGGTGTGATGCCCACCAGAGCCCTGGGAACAAGCCCCCTGCCCCAGATAAGGGCACTCCTGGCAATTGGGACAAAGTGCTTCAGCCATGCTCAACAAAAGTGAGGGAAGAATTCATCTCATGTCCAATGGGCTACACTGGCAAAGTGAGAAACAGGTCAGGTCAACCCTGAATGTTAGGAAGAGGTTTTTCACAGAGAGAGTGATCTCTCATTGGAATGGACTGCCCAGAGAGGTGGTGGAGTCGCCATCCCTGGAGGTGTTTAAGGGAAGACTCAATGAGGAGCTCAGTGACATGGTCTAGTTGGTGGGGAGTTGGACTAGATGATCCTGAGGGTCCCTCCCAACTCAGAATAACCTGTGAACCCCCAGTGCCCACTAGTGCCTGATGTTACTGCATCCCCCAAAAGCCACCAAATGCAGCACCTGTGCTGCTGCCCCTGTCATGGGTTGTCGTCTGCCGTTGAAAGAATAGGTAGGAATAGAGAATTATTTCTAAAGCATAGGTGGTGGATTCTTGAGTTTTTCAGTGATGTTTTAAGCCTCTGATTTTTATGTGGCATGAGCCCTCATGTGTTTCATACAGTCTTATGATTAGTACATATTAAGCCTTTGCAATAGCTCTTACAGGCTGGAGCAAAAATACACTTGTTTAGTCAATCCACAGCAAAGTAATAGAATAGGTAACATTTTTTTTTCCAGGAAGCTTAGAAAACAATATGCAGCTATTCCAAGTATTATTCCCATTTGGCTAAGATGTGAGTGTTGGGTGACACTATCAGCTGCACCTTCTGCTATGATCCTGTGGCTCCAATCATTATTTCCTGTTTGTGGATTTTGGGGTAGGCATTTCAAAATGCATAAAAAAACCATATGATAAAATTCTGTTTGAAGTGTGAATTTAACTTTTACGTATTGGCCTTTTATTGCTGGAGTTTTCATTAGGAACGTTGAGAAACAGGTGAAATGAGAGAAAATGTTGGAACTGTCTAATACAAAGTAAAGAAATAAAACAGTGGAAAAAAGCCTCCAAACTTGGACACAGCAGAAAGACCTAAAAATGTCTTTTTGTTGCCATAGTGTACAACTGAGTCAAAATATTTTAGACAGAAAGCACCTACTACTAGAAAAGACAATAAATTTAATGCTACTAAGTAATCATTTACACATCTCTATTTTAAACTTTGTTCTCTACAATCTTTACTAACACTAAATAAGCAAATAAACATGTAGTGGACAGTACATGCCAATGATTTACAAACAGAAAAATGAGCCTTGGACAGCACTAGAGGCTGGGCAGCAGGAGCTATGAGGGGCTGTTGGTGGCTCTTAGTTCAACAAGGTATTTTCTTGAATCTGTTTTTGTCTATATCTGCACACACAGTGTCTGTAGGTAAAGCAAAGACATTTTAAAAATGTGTTCCTGCAGCACAGGTTTCTTGCTCTACAGGACATCAGCCTCCAAAACTGCAAATCTGTTCCTACCTGGCAGAAGAGAGACAATCTGTACCCACTCTAGATGAGCCTGATAAAATGGAATAATCCGGTGGAAAAAAAAGGATGCAGTTATAAAATAAAGTGTTTAAAAAGCTGATCCTGAAGCAACTGCAGAGCAGCAAATCTAAGACTTTCTTGCCAAAAATGTGGAGGCTTTGCAAGTTCGTCATTTTAAGAGAAATTGATGCAATGCTGCTTTTTACAAAATTTTTGAGCCCATTCCTTTGGGCATTGGAGGGATTAAGAGAACAAAGACAGTTTCTGTGCTTCTAGCAAGTCTCTTCCAGGCAGCCTATTTCCAAACCTGCCTCTCTGGTCTTTTTCTCAGGATCACACTTATTTAGGATAGGTCTGACCTTCTGCTCAGTTCTATGTTACCCTTACAACTACAGTCAAGGATGAGAAAAGTTCCTCTTCCCACATGAATCTGTTCCTTCAGTGAATTTACATTATCATATATTGTGTCTGGTGCTGGTACTAAGTGAAAGATGGTCACTTCACCAATTTCTGTAACACTGCTAGATTAGTATGAAACATATCAAAGATGAATTTTCATGCTCTGGATATTTGTTTCACCCTTCGAGACACTTATTTGTTTACTGAGGTCTTTAAAATTAATGTGGACACTATATTATGTTTTGGATCATATGGCTGCACTGATCTGGTTTCTCTAAAGCTGTAACAAGGATGTCAGTGTTTCCTAATGTGTACCCAACAATATCTCTTTTCCTCTTATCAGATTTCTATTTCCTGTGCTAGGATCCTTTTCTACCTTTCAATACTCAGAAATCATATTCTTGCAAGAAAATAATTCCTTTTATTTTGAAGTTCCCTACATGGTCAGCAAGACTTTATCTAGAGCAAAGCACGTATTAGAAGCTTCAGTTTAGGAGTTGGACTTCTCCATTAAAGAAAAAAAGACAGGCTGGGAAAGTAAGATGATACTGCTTTGTACATGGTGTAGGTGCAGAGCACTGAAACCTCAGTAAAGTATCAGATAAACCTCGAAGGCCACATGAGGGAGGGCACAAGACACTTCCTTGCCACAGGCAGGAGGATGGACCAGTAACAACAACTAACTCTGGGAAAATAAAAGAAAACCCAATGTAGAGGTGTGAGATTAAGGCACCCCTTCTTGTGCCTTGTCTGAAGTCAGCCTGCATAGCTTGGAAATTTGGGCTTCACCTACAGAACATAGTTTTCAATAGTGAGGTGGCCTCCTCTCAAACAGCCCAGTTGCTGCTCAACACTAGTAAGTCCTAAGTTCAAAAAGTGCCCATACCCAGAATTTAGTGCTCCAAGACTTAGGGTTCCAGATAAGGAATGCTTAAATTGGAAGGAGAGGCAGAAATGGGATGTTTATTTGCCTTTGCCCCCATCAATGTCTTGAGCCACTATATTTACTTAAAGCACCTTAATATAACAATATGAAATGCAGTTTATGCAGCTCCAGTCACTATTTTAAAAATATCATTATAAGCACAACCTTCCACCCTCACACAACCGTTTTCTGATCATTATTCATCAAGGAAATGACAAATCTATTCTCAGTACTGCTCTAGGGGATCTTCTAAGCCTTGAGGGAAGAGCCTTAGCCTGAGGCTTAGAGTCTCCTTTCTCCTCTGGAGGAGGAGTGATGCACCTCCTCCTTCCAGGTGTGCCCTCAACACTCATTAAGCTGAGCAGAAGGAACAGTTTGACAACCTGCGGTCTCACAACCTGGGAAGGAAAGGGCAGTGCTCCAAGGATGTCACTGCTCTCCAAGTGAGTGGTGTAGGTGTCCCAGCTGAGGCCCAGCTGGGGAGCTCCCATGGCTGCCCACACCTCCAAGTGAAGCATTCGAGTCCTTTGGACACGTTATAGGGTTCAGAGTATCTATACTTTTTAGGTCAAAAAGGACTTTTGTGAGCTTCCTTATATGTAGTCTAGGGACTACGGATGTCATTCAAAGGGGTGCAGCATCTCACGAAAGGGGTGCAGCATCTCACGAAAGTCTCAGGGGAGATGGTTGATGAAAACCTCAATATGACCCTGCATTGTGTGCTCACAGTCCAGAAGGCCAACCAAAGCCTGGGCTGTATCAAAAGGAGGTTTCCTTTAGATACAGTCCAGGTATCGAAGCAGGTTGAAGGAAGTGATTCTCCCCCTCAACTCTGCTCTTGTGAGACCCCACCTGTAGTAGTGTGTCCCTTTTTAGTGTCCTCAATGAAAGAAGGGCATTGAACTGTTGAAGCAAGTCCAGAGGAGGGCCATGAATTTGATAAGAGGACTGGTGCATCTCCCTCATGAATACAGGCTGCAAAACTGAAGGCTGTTCAGCCTGGAGTAAAGAGGGCTGTGTGGAGACCACATAGCAACCTTCCAGTATCTGAAAGGGGTCTACAGGGAAGCTGGAAAGGGACTCTTGACCAGGTACTGTAGTGACGGTAATGGGTACAAGTTGAAATACGTTAGATATTAGGAAGACATTTTTTAGTGTGAGAGTGGTGAGACCCTGGAACAGGTCACCCAGGGAGGCTGTGAATGCTCCAACACTTGCAGCATTCAAGGCCAGGCTGGATAAGGCCTTGAGCAACCTGGTCTAGTGAGAGGTGTCCCTGCCCATAGCGGGGGAGGTCGGGACTAGATGATCTTTAAGGTCCGTTCCAACCCCTTAACACTCTATGATTTGAGGAACTCATGTCTTTGTTTCTCACCATTAGGAATTGAGCCTCTGGAGGAGCAGTCTCTTACCAGAGACGTTCTGGCCTAGACGTACTCTCTAAGAGGAATCATGAGGGAGCTGAGAAATGTGGACTGTTCATATGGTACTGCAGGGTTGCTGGAATTGGCAGCTTTCCTTTTCTTACAGGTTAGGCCCCACTCCAGACCCAGGCGCTCAGAAGCACCACAGTCAGCATATGCTCAGTGTTAAGTCTATTCTTTTTTCTAGGCAGCACTGGGAGAAAAGAGAGGCTTACCAAAGCTGTTACAAATGCAAATACATACCTTGAGTATCACAGCTATGACAGGAGATCTGTTGGTCTCCAGCATGGAAACCTGGCTCATGCAGTCTCACTTGTCCAGCAGTCACTGGCACTTCTTGGCTCCAGCACAGAGCTCAGAACAACAAAGTGCAGTGCCTGGCTCTCCCCATCAATGCAAATCTAACAGCATGACTTCCATCAGAATAATCCTCACTAGAGTGTTTGCTAGCTGGAGTTACGGGATATTGCCCTGAATCAGACAGTCCCTGGAAACAGAAAATGTCTATTAGTTTGAACTTTGAATCAATGAGCTAGAAGAATATCTTTGCTGAAGATAAAAGACTGAAATCACCAGAGTTACCCTACACAATTTGACAGACTTTGCCTTGCATTTATACAACCTTTTCCTTTCTTTAAATTTTTGCTGCTGCTTTCAAAAGAAGAATTTTATAAAAATTCTATTAAAGATGAGTTTGAGTGAAAGCAATTCCTTTGTTTTGGAGCAATGTTAGGACCCATCTCCAGAAAGAATGGAAATATACAGTAATGATAAAAGAGCTTTGAATGAAGACAAAGGGAAGTTCTTTGAGAGTGCAGCCGAAGTTCTGGTGGTGGGAATCACATTCCCAGAAGTTCCTGCTTGACAGCTGGCTGCAACCAACTGGAGCATGGGGAAGAAACCAAAGACTGTCATGCAAGAGCAACTAAAGGTCATTGCAGCAAAGAAGGAATATGAAACATGTAAGACTAATCTTTTGGGAATTGCATCAACAAAAGGCTTTGAGGAAGATCTGCCAGGAAGATGAGGCAAGCAGGAGAATTTGGTTGAGAAACAATCAGGAAGAATCTTGTACTGAGTTTGGGAAGAGTACCACTACTTACTGGTGACCATTTTAGGTGGGAGAATGCTGGCAAGTACACTTCTGCACATAAAGGAGAAATGCTGCTGCTACTATGATGTTTGTTTTTATAATGGACACTTAAAATATTTATGAAGATGTGAGTCTTACTTGTATTTCTTGTGACACAGTTTAGGTCAATTCTCAATGAAGTCCAAAATACTTAAAAATACACAGGTTTGAGCTTAGTAAGACATGATTAGGCCAGCATTTTATGTGACCTCATTTCAACTGAAATAAGAAAAAATCCACAGAAAAGTCTTTTCCATGTGTCCCAGACTTAGTAGTATTTAAAAATACATGCAAATTCCACCACATGCACTAACAAGCAGTCGAGTGGAAAAGACTGCAAGATAAATACCTGTAATAAAGAACTTGATGCCTTCTCTCCAAAGCATCTAATCAATCAAAATGTATTTTGCTCTGCATATTTACCTATTATATTTGCTGACCTGTGTGAGTAAAGCCTACCAATATTGGCAGTCTTGTGCTTTTCGGGAAAGAAGGTTCCCAGTGAGGAGCCATCCATCATAACATCAGCACTCTTGCTTAGGAACAAGCTAAGAGTTCTTGGATTGTTCTGGGAACCCTCAGTTATGACTTGTCATTGTTATAGGAGTGGTTACTGGATGGTTACTCACAGTAACTTTCTCAAATGACTCTCTGAGATTTACTCATCTACCCCGAGTATGGAGAGACCACGTCTACCCACCTGGAGAGACACCAGGACAGCGGCACAGGCGGCTCCCCCGCACCAGTCTCCCCAGCTGAGTGGAAAAGGGATATTTTCTGGGTTGGGGTGGCCGTGGGCGCTGAGAAACACCAACACAAACACCGACACACAGCAGGGCAGTGCCAAAACAGCGCCAGGAGGCGTGTAAGGGTGTGGGGAAAATTTGCATATTAATGAGTTGCCAATCCACGCGAAAGGCGTGCTTCGCACACAGGGGGGAAGACCTGCAGTACTGTGGTATAGAAGACCAGACTGTATAGCTATAACTAATATAGCTATAATATAAATTAATATATGTAATTATATTATTATCTGGATTTTGCAAAAATCTTGGAAAGGCATTTGTGTACTGAAAGCATTCATGTAAAATGTGAAATCACAAGGGAAATACTGTGTAGGTATGAATGAATTTGGCTTGGATGACTAGGATTTATGGCATCTATAATAATTCAATCTACTCTCTTAGTAGGCTGTTTTTTCTTTTTAAATAAGTCTTACAAAAGACTGGTTTGGGTAATTTATGCCTTTAATTTTAGATATTTTGTATGCCTTCTGTTTATTTTATTGTTGAGATTTGGCAGTAAAATTGAAAGCAGAGCTCAGCAACAGCCTAAATTTGGACAAAAATTATAACCTCATTGGAAAACAAACCAAATCTCTGTGTATAGATCCAATGTATGTTGATGCTATTCTGCACTCCGTTTATTAAAACGAAAAAGATCTACTATGAGATAGAACCAGAAAGTGAATTAATGTTTCAAGCTAACTGATAGCACTGACATTTTTTTGCTGACAAAATCTCATTTTAGATGCCTTGTTTTCTGGAAAACTCTAAGTAACAGCTTAAAAAATTAATGTTTTATAATATGACTGGACTTCCATTGCATGTGGAGAAGTTATTTGCTTAACTTCCAACAAGCTGTATTAGGCTATCCTAAAACCATAGATTTCAAATGTAGGATTAGCAGCATGAAAGAGGCCATACAACTATTATTGCTGAGGTACTTAAAATACTTGTGAAAAGTATCTGTTGATAGTTCTGAGGACTGGCATTTTCTTCAATGCGTATTCAGTGAACTGAGAGCTACAGAAACAGCGATGGCTCAGTGTCATTTCCCTGCTATTCCACTGTATGTCTAGAAGAAAATCGGAGATCTTTATATTTTGTAAGCTCCTTTCATCTTGGGTCTTTTGAAATTATCAAAAGAGCCACCTAGTGAAAACCAACAAAAAAGTGGGAGCTGCCTATTTTACCCCCATACATGTCATAATGTGGTATTTGGTCTTGTGCATCCTATAGCAAACCTTCTTCAGGCAAAAATGTATTTATCCTTGTTTAAGTAGAAAACAGTTTAAAAAGGAAGATTTGAAGTAATCTGCATGTAAAAGAGAGAGATGCAAGGACAGGGACAGTATGTGTCCTGAGGTACCTGTCTAGGACATTCACTCTGACGTGCTACTTGGGGCTTCTGAAGCAAAGCCAAAGGGCATAACAAGAATGAACCAGCACAACTACACAAAAATCTGTCCTCAAAGGTGATCCTGCTGTCTTTACTTTCTTACCTAGAAAATAGGAAGGATACTTACTCAGCTCCTTCTCACAGGCTGATGGAAAATCCATGGTTTTCATTTCAGGCTTTGTAGACCTCAGGCAAAAGTAAAAAATATACACAAGTGTTGTACAACCAAGATCATAAAACAAAGAATGAAACACAATTTTAAAATTAAAATATTTATGGGGCGTTTTTGGTACATGCAAATGTTTTTCTGAGATCAACTTTCACACTTTTTATGCCAGTTGCTCGTTTCTGCAGGTCTCTTTGGAAGGCCTTGAAGCAAGTCCCCCATGATGTTTGTGCTCTTAGTCTGACCCAGTGACATGACTGACCTTCTGAGTCATCCTCATGACACAATGATTCCACTGCTGCTTTATGGAGGAAATGGGGTCACTCAAGACTCAAAGGCTCCTAAATACAAATGCCTGCTTCAGTAGAGTAAGGCAGAGAAACAGAAGCACCTTCAATTCCAGCATGACTGGAGAGCAAAGGAGACTGCACAGCCTGCCACAGAGGACACACGACCAGGACACACTTATGCATGGGGTCATGCAGCAAAACCCAAATCACAGGATTTCTGCCAAAGAAATCTGTTTCTCTCCATCCAGCACAGGGGTGAAGAAGAGAGAAAGAAGCGGTAGCACTGCCCCGTATTTTCATTTTAGTATGAAAATACACTAATCCCTTGAATTCTGCGGGGGTTTGGTGTCCAGAAAAGTCCTGTGACAGCTGAATTCTGTGAAAAAGTGGAAAATACGTACGCAAATGAGCCCTGCCCACTTCCTCACCCCCTCAGCCCTGGTGAGCATTATGAGGTGTTCCCTGCCTCTCCTCATGCCGTGGGCCGACCCTGCTGCTGCCACAGCAAGCCTGGGCGGTGCTCTCAGCCGCCGCCACTTTAAGCCCACATAATTGACAGCCCTGAGCGGGGCTTTGAGCCTGGAGCGCAAGCTGCCCCTGCACCCCCGGGGTGAGCTTGTGTAAAGCTTCCCTACCACTTTATTAATCTTTCCAACATTCTCATAAGGGAGGGAGTGTGGCTGGTGCCTGAGCAAGTGGCACCTGCCGGCACCATTGCCCTGCTCCATGGAGTGTGCACATGCACAGCCATCTGGTGCTCATGTGACATGGAAAAACCCTGCGAAGGACTGAGGGAAGGCAAGGATGTCTTGGTGAGAAAAGAAAACGCAAAAAATTGAAGCAGCAAAATTTTAGCTGAGAAGAACGGAGGGATTATTGTAGTGTTGGCACTACTGTGGAGAAATAACAGAACTTGGGCAAGCAGCGGGGAGGGAAAAGTTGAAGGCACCTTGTAATTGATAAACTCACGCCTCATCAATAAAGAAACAAAAGCAGATACAAAACACTTGTAGGCCTGTCTGCCTGCACAAAGGACTGGATCAAGGCCTGAAACAGGACTAGTCCCTTCACAAGCTCTTACAGCTCCTCTGCTCCACACTGAGTTTAAGATCTATTTAAACCCTACCCAAGAAATTCCAATTAGCACTTTATGGGCACCAGCTGCAGCCATGGCATTGCCAGCCATGGTGACACTGGCCTAGGAGGCTGCACTGCCTGCATCTCCTCCTCCAACAGATCCCCACCTTGACCAAAGGCGGGACACAGCAGAAGGTGGGATACAGCCACAGGAATACAAAGTTGTACCATGCAGAAAACCAAACCTGTAACGTAAAGAGCACAGAGAACACACAGCCACTGTAAGAAGAAATGCAGGAGGTGACAGCAACTCAGTAAACTAAAAAAAGGAGGAGGAATCACAGAGTGAGTAAGGTTGGAAGGGACCACAGTGGGTCACCTGGTCCAACCTCTCAGCTCAAGGAGCATCATCCTAGAGCACATTCCACAGAACTGCATCCAAACAGTTCTTGAATACCTCCAACAAGGAAGACTCCACAACCTCTCTGGGCCTTCTTGACCACAAGGACACACTGCTGGTTCATGGACAGCTTGCTGTCCACTAGGACTGCCAGGCTCTTCTCTGTGGAGCTGCTTTCCAGCAGGTCAGCCCTCAGCCTGTACTGGTGCATGAGGTTACTCTTCCCCAGGTGCAGGACCCAGCCTTTGATGAATTTCAGACAGTTCTTCTCTGTCCACCTCTCTGTCCTCTTCACATCCTTCTGAAGGGCTGCACAGCACTCTGGGGTATTGACCACTCCTCCCAGCTTTGTGTCATCAGTGAACTTCCCGAGGAGGCATCTACTCCTTCATCCAAGTCACTGATAAATAAGTCATACAAGACTGGCCCCAGTATTGAACCTTGGGGGTCACCACTGATGACAGGCCTCCAACTCCCTGTGCCACAGATTACACCCCTCTGGGATCTGCTGTTCAGCCAGTTCTCAATCTACTAGGAAAGAGGAAGCGATAGAAGGAGATTTATCATTAAAAAAAAAAAAAACTACTCTTCCCAATGTGTTTAGTTTGGGAACACATTCATCGTGCATGTGCAGCTTATCTCTATAGCTCAGAGAATAGACCAGTTCTCTGCTGTCACCTCAACTGACAGACAGCTGTTGCTGCAGCAGAGTGACAGCTGAAAAGACATGTGACTGATTCCAACGCTGTCTTGCTCCACTGCAGTTAACGAGAGGCTTGTGCTTACTCTTTTATTGACGTGATTTCTTTTAATTGTCTGTTTAATACCTTAAAAAATACCGTGAGATACAGGTCAGTGCTCCAGTAAGCTGATGTTCCGGCTCTGTTTTCTGGGTGCAAATGAAGATTTGCTTATGCTCAACACAAAGGCTGAAAAGAAAAAAAAAAAAATTAATGATCTTATCAGGTAAAGCAGGTGTTGTGGTCACACCACCAAGGTCATTAACATTAACAAAACACTTTGAAAACAGAGCTGTGGCATGTTCCCAGCAAGGTGCTGGAGTGTTGTAGAGATAATGTGCTCAGCCTCGAGGGGGAAAAATACGATGCGCTAACACTCGCTAACAGCTGCTGGTGGCAGAGTGTTGTGGACAGGAGAAGGATGTTTGACCTGCCAGTCCTTTGGAGGAAGATGTAAACAACTGGCTTGATTCCCCACTGCCTTGCCCCTGCTATGGCCTTCTACGCTTGTGTCAAGTAAATGCGGAATGTATGCTAAATGCTTTCCCAGCAAAACAGCCGCCGAGATTTACTAACATTTTTACATGGACGTAAAAATCTACAGATAGTGCAAGGTAGGGGAAAATTAGGGCCTGAAAAGGCAGGAAGAGGGGCTTATGCAAGAACAAAGCAAACCAGGAGACTCAGAAATGCACTTATGTAGCACTAAATGAAAACAGCATCTTTTAACTCTGCAAAGTAGCGCCTCAGGAGTCTTTTGTGCCACAGTTACTGCCTTCCACGACAAAAATACATTGTTATTGCCTTCTTCCTGAGCCTGCTGCAGAGTCATCACATCTAGGAAAGACGGTAACACCCCTCCCTTCTGGATCAGTAGAGTGGACAACCCAAGGCCAGCCGCACACTCCAATTTTGCCTGGCTGATGTCTGCAGGAGGGCCACCGCAGTCCCTGCTTCGCTTGGTGCAGCAATGGCATTTCATTATGTGGAGCACAAGGCACATCATCACCAGAGCTGAAACACTCTCAGTCCTGCTCCACCCCATTAGCAAATCCACATGTGCCTCACAGCCTTGCAGTGTTTCATTCACCGTAACTTTTAATAGTGCTAACAGTGTAAGAGCAGTAATTAAGCATTTATCCCGCTCATCTCAGTGCAAAAAGATATGAAAATCCCGTAAATGAGGACATGAATCCAGAAGTCACTGCATGAAGTCACCACAAGGCACTGTGAAGAGTGTATGCAGCTTACAAAGACCTCCACTATCTCAGTGACAGAGAGACACTGAGAAACATCTTGATTCAAAAGGTTCTGGACCAATGAGGCAGAAATTCCTCAGCATGACTTCAGAGGTGGGAAAAGAACTGTGGGGCCCAGTGAAACCATCCACTGCTAGGTTGACATGGTGTGTGTCTTTTTCTGAAACCTGAAGAGCTGCCTTGACACAGATTTAACATTCAGCTGACATTTTTAGGAACAAAACCAAAGAGAAAGCCAGAGTGTGACAGCTTGTGCCATCTGCATGGGATACGAGTGTGAGTTTTAATAGCATCAGTTATATCACTATTAAAAAAAATCAAATCCATTTACTGATTATAAACCCTTCAATGCAAAAAGCTAGTGGCACATACACTTGCACCTGCTGCCTTTGTGTGCTCCACATGGGATGTTCTGCATTAGTGGGGATGGCAATACATTGGTAGGGATCCTTCCCCTCTCCCCATCCTTTTTCTGCTGTGTTGGTACACTAGACTCTGGAAAAAAAAAACCCACCCAAAATTACTCAGTGGGGTGAAGGGAGAAAAGAGTACTGGAAATGCATAGTATTAGAGAGCAGGCTATTACTGCGATGAGAACTGCATTTTGACAGTCTTCTCTGGTTCTTGGACTGTGCAGAAGGTCAAGACTTTACTATGCAGACTCTGATCCTCCTGGAGACTCACCACTGCCTCAGCTGCACAGCAAGCATTTCAGGCTATTTCTATTTTTATGAACTTCCTAGACTCTTTCCTCATATTCCATTTAAAAATGTATCTTTACTGTGTCCCAAGGCCCTTCATCCCCTAATCCATTTGCAATTCCTCTTGCACTATTGAAATAGAGGCTGTATAGAATCAGAAGCCAGACTCTGCATTGTAGCTTCATTAGAGAGAACCAGAAGACAATCAGAGTAGTAAGCAGACTTGTATTTGATCAGGAGTTTATATTTTGCAAATTTAATTTTTTTAAGATGCTGCTCTAGTTACATTCGACATATTTACCCTCTAATTCAGCTACATTTCTTAATTTGACATATTCCAGATCAAACTAAACTCTCTTTCCTTCTAAAGTCTGACACATATAGACAATCTAGAAACCTTCCAAAAGGTTGGAGACCTTGCTCCTTTTTCCCATCTTTTGGCCATGGGCTTCTCTGGTACACCTTGACCGCAAGAAACATGCCTGAGAAAGTTTTTGGAGAAAACAGATCAGTAGCAACATGACACGTCTGTCTTGAATTCCCAAGCGGTGTGTTCCTACTTGGGATGGCCAGAAAAATGTTGATAACACACACACCTCTGTTGTGTGTTGGAAAGGTAGCACCCAACAGAAACTACTGTACTCTTTCTATTCACATTAGGTTAAAACCCAAGGAGTTGTAATTTTGCTGTAGCTGACTCAGCCTGGACATGAATCCAGGATCTAAAGGCAAATTAAATTTCATTATCCATGTTAGGAATTCAGCTTCTGAACTGGATCAGCTTTGATGCCACATTAAAGAATGAAATGTGGTTTGATGAAAGACTCCTGTTCAGCAGCAGATATAGTTATCACACCAATCTTAATTAGATCATGAACTTGACTTTAGGATCCCCAAAAGAGTAGTGAAAGCTTGGTCCAGTTACAATGAACTTGGACCAGAACACTGAAGCTTATCCATCAAGATAAATATATTACCAGTTCTTTGATACAACAGATGCTTGATGAGTAACAGAGCAAATGCCTTTTTAACTACAATTTTTAAAAAGAATTATTAAACGGCACTAAAGTATATGCTGTTATCTTTGAGGGGAAAAAAGTATAATACATGAAAAACAATTATTACAGAGCACATCAAGCACAATTTTTCAAGCACTCGTTTCAGAATTAAAAACATATGAACAAAGGTTCTCTCTGTGGAGAGTCACTTTGTAACAAATTCAAGGCTTTAAATAGCTATTGTTTAAAAAATTGTCAGCTACAGAAATTGTTTTCCCTTCAGATTCCAAACCCTGTCAGACCAGGGTGATTAAAATGTTGCATTAAAAAAAAAAAAAAAGGAGGGGGGGAAGGAAAAGGCAATCTAATCACCCCTTACAAAAGTAAAACCAGCAACTCAATTTTTAAAGCATCATGAACAAAAGGCCAGAGCCCATCTATCATTCACATATGGACTCATGTAATGATTCTTCAATTAGAATTATTATCTGTAGAGCAGCTGAAGACTGAGAACTGCTGATACACTGCAGATGAGAACATTCGCTAGTCTCTGGGCTCCAGCCTTTCTTAAAAACTGATGATCGCACAATATAGATTGCTTGGTTTATATGTGTATTAAGCTGCAATGCCAGCATTTACATTTGCAACATTACAATTTTGCTTTCTTAGGCTCAGGAGAATTTGCTGCATCTGGTAGATTTTATTTGCTCTGTATCTTAGGCAATTGTTAGGAGCAAAGCATGAATAGGCAATATTATTGCTCGAATTCCCTTGTTTTGTTGATTATCTCAGATGCTACAAAAAAACACCCCCCAAACCCCTTAAACCAAGAGCATTCCTGTGAGGTGGGCCATTCAGTATCAGTTTGCTTGCACTGTGTTACCCCAGTGCTGTTTTTATAAGGCACGTCCATCTGCTCCTTCATTTCTTCCACAGGTATGGATCCAGATAGATGATCCAGATAGTCCAAGATGCAGCACCAGAGGGAAAGCAAAGCACCTCACACAACAGTCACAGGCACTGTAAACGAGGAAAGTCATTTTGGCAGTTCAGCCTGCAGCAATCTGAGCGGTCCCTGCCCCCCCTCCCACCCTGCCCCCTTGCCAAAGGTGACAGTGGGTGCTGTGCTGGCTCTGCAGACACTGTGCTCAGCCTGGCAGTGCTCAGGCCCTCAGAGTCCCTCAACACACTCTGGGAACTGGGGCAGCCACAGACAGATCACTTGGCCACAGGGCAGTAACTCAGAGCAGCAGCCGAGATAGCGACAATGGAAACCTCCTAAACATGTCCTTCTGAATCCTCAGCTCTTCTGAAATATTTCAGGCGCTTGCCCATTCCCATTTCATGGCTGATAACCACATGCTGTGACCCAGAGGATGATGCAGAAAGGGAGCTACATGAACAGCAGCTGTGAGATAGCCGTACTAAATGGGCATCATAGAAGAGCTTCATAGAAGGTAAATATCATTAATGTATTTTTTATTCTTTTTACATAGTTTGACAATCACTTGCCCATTCTGTTGCCATCTTTCACAGCATTACTTTTAGTGGGCAAGACCCGCTACAGCCCTGAAAGCTCCCTGTAGCTGCTATAAAAAGGAAATGAAGACTCTGTTCATGGGTGTATGTCCAGTGTTATTTCACTACTTCATTACAGACATTAATGAATAGAAAATAAGTAATATATACTCTTCCATGAAAAATACTTTTAATCCCCTCCTGAATCTCCTATTTCAAGTATGCTGTAAATAATTGAGTCTTCTCGATTTACTTGAAAGTATATTGCCATTTGAATCACTTCAAACTTCATTACATTTATGTGACATTATAGACTGCCTCTGTCTCTAAAATAATGAATATTAATTAAAATGGAAGACATTTATGGGGATAAAGCAAGCAAAGTAAACTGCAAATTAGCACAACAGCTTACCAAAGTGATGCAACATGAATATTTAGTTCAAGATTTTATACATCACGGTGGGACATATCTCAAAATATTCTCAACTTTCTGACTTCAGGTGGCGTCACTAAGATTTGTGAAGAGGTTTAATGACACACAAATTAAATTTTACTTCTGTTTTCAATTACAACGATCATATTTTTTTCATTTAGTAAAACATCTAGGTCAAAAGAAAAAGCAACTACATAGATCTTTCTCAGGTTTGCTGTTTAGAGCTTTGTTGAAATTTTCAGCTTTGATTGCAAATGGCACACATTTCGATGACAGAAAACACACTATCCAAGGAAGTACACAGTCCAATCTTTGGTAGAAGTGGGTGAATTACTTGCAGCAGACAAGTCATTACCAGACCACAAAAGACAGAGATTTCTTCCTCTCAGAGAAGGCAACTGCTGTTTTCTTTACTTAGTCAGGATCTCATTCATAAAATGCTTATTTTAGCTGCTCTCACACACCTCCCTAGGCTCTTGTAATGATACTTCCAACATCCACATTCTAGGACTGGTTATCCAAATCAATAATTTATACTCATTCAGGCACAGAACAGCAATATAAAAAAACCAAGAAAAAAAGTATCACTGAGGCCTGCTGGTTTTCACTGGCTGCTCCCATACATGGAATTCTTAGGCAGTGAGCTGCAGAGATTTGACTCCAAAGTTTGTGGAAGTTTTACTGAGCGGAAAAAACAAATACAACATACTCACAACAACAACAAGAAAAAAAAAAAAAGAGAGAAAGAAAAGACAAGACATTTACATTTCCTTACAGCTAAGGGCTTAGTTGCCAAGTTATCTGACATGTCTCCTAGGATGTGTTTGTACAGCAAATAACAACTCTGACTGCAGTCCAGGGAGCTGCACCTGCACAGGCTTTAATCAATCTAACACGGAACTCTAGCAATAACAATGTAGGAGCAGTAGTTCAATTTAAGCTGAAGATACAATGGACCTCATTAAGTGAGAGCACCTTCAGGATGATCAGCATATTAACTGCCACACATCAGCACCACCTCTTGCATCAATTAATTTGAATGCCCCGGACAGACAATCTTTTCCGACAGCATGACCATTTGTGATTAGGCTCTGAAGGATACATGTATCAGATGCCACTAAACAAAGTAACAAACATATCCTGACATTTGGAACTCGGTAATTGTGGTATCCCCAGCGTTACTGTATCACAGACAGACAAAGAAAACGATGTCTTTGAACATTAGGCGATAGGTTGGACTTGATGATCTCTATGGTCTTTTCCATCCTTACTGATTCTGTGACTGCTCACCGTGACACACAATGTAGTAACTGCATTTAAGAATAACAAGTTTTGCAACCTACAGCACTGTCACTCCAGTGATAGGGAGCCTTTGTTTCAGGAACAGACTCTGAACCCATTGTAGGCTTAATGAATCCAAATCAGCAACTGCACAGAACCACAGAAGCAACAGTGCCAATGGCAAGACAGATTACAGAAATGAAAATCTATAAATGTAAACGACAGTGGACTGAAAATGCCAAAACACCCTCAGGTCTCATTAGCTCTTGAAACTGCTACATTAACCTCACATGGCACTCCTCCTTCTCAGTGGGTCTCTGACCTGATCACCCTAACAAAGATGAAAGGGGAAGAACAAAAACAGAAAAAGACAAAAGACTCCAATCACTGTACCTCTCCATCCCACAACCCCTGATTTTCAATATTAAAGCTTCTTTGGGCTGCTGAGCAATGCAAATGTTTTCAAGAGCTGAGTACTGGGCTCTCCAGTTTAAGAAGGCTGTTGAGCTGCTTGAGAGGGTCCAGAGAAGGGCGACAAGGTGAAAGGACTGGAGGACAAGCCCTGTGGAGAATGGCTACAGGAACTGGGGTTGTTAAGCCTGGAGAAGAGGAGGCTCAGAGGTGACCTCATTGTTGTCTACAACTACCTGCGGGGAGGTTGCAGCCAGATGGGTGTAAATCTCTTCTCTCAGGCTGACGACACCAGAACGAGAGGGCACGGCCTCAAGCTACGCCAGGGGAGGTTTAGACTGGATGTTAGGAAGAGGTTTTTCACAGAGAGAGTGATCGCTCATTGGAATGGTCTGCCCAGGGAGGTGTTGGAGTCGCCATCCCTGGAGGTGTTTAAGAGAAGACTGGATGAGGAGCTCAGTGACGTGGTCTAGTTGGTGGGGAGTTGGACTAGATGATCCTGAGGGTTCCTTCCAACTCAGGATAACCTGTGAACCTGTGACAGGAGGTACTCTAAGGTTCTTCTTTGCCGTGGGAGGCTGATTTGTTCTAGGCAGTTCATGACAAGGGAGAACACCAGAAAAACATTACTACATATTCCAACTCTGTCATTTCCCCGTGCAGTTTGGACGCTGTATTTAGTAAGGGCTCCCCCAACTTCTGCATAAGTCTTTGAAAAAAAATTAAAAGTGACACATTTGCTAATGAAAACCAAGATATTTTTAGAGCAGTGAAATGTGTTGCTTGGATGGTCTTTACCTCGAAAGAAATTCAATCACTGCCACATTCAATCTTGTTAAACAAAAACATGTGATTAAACATTCTGTTATTTGGCAGCTACTAAGTGCATTTTGTAGGCTGCAAAACAATTGTCAGCCCTCTCTCTTGGAGAGAGTATCACCTACTTTCTAAAGGCTGAATTTCACCCAACTTTTTATTGTTGTTTTCAGATCAAGAATAGATTCTGCACTGCACAATAGAAACATGACACAGTTCAGACAAACAACGTATCTTCCTGTGTTACTAAATCTGTATCTTCTAGTCTTCAAGTTGTTCTGTGGCTGCATTAGAATCACTTATTTCATTTACAATTTTTTCTTGTTTTGCTTCCTTTCTAAAAGTCTTCAAACACTTGTCGAGTCTCTTTAGGAATATGTCCACATCTTGCTTTTTAATTCCAATTGCTGAGGCAGCATTGAGGTAAGCACAGGGATAGTCATTTGCATGTGACATAAAGCCTTTGAAAGTGTAGTTATTCACAGTTTGCACAGACCCACAGGGAACAACCCTGAAACAAATAAAAAAAAATAGTGATTCGGTTAAAGATGCCTCGGACATCTCGTGTGATACTCCAGGATGAACACAACTACACCAATTCCTACTGAGGGAGGGAGTTGCTGCTCCTGACACTCAGCAGAGTCAAACAGTGCACACTACAAAAGAATTACTTATGGAAAAAAAGGGAAAACCTGAGACCTTAAAATCAGGAAAGAATTGGAGAGTTTTAACTTCAAAAATTGAACTTGTTGAATAATTTCAGCTGAAGATGGCTAGAATTACAGGACAAGCCAAGGCTAGGACAGGCAAATTAACAAGTGCATCTAACTCCAGTACATATAGATCTACTGTCATTCATCTGTTCAGGACCTGGAATAATCCAAGCTAATGAAGCATAATCTCTGATGTGGATACATTCAGCTCTGCTACAAAAAGTTATATAAAGTCTACAAGAGAAGTGAGCCTGGCAGCAGTAATATTCAGAATAAGGAATACTGCCAAAACAAATTTTAAATCGTTCTCTTCTTCTAAAAGCTTTAAACCCAAATCTGTGAAAATTGTTTGGCTTATATTTCCATCCAACAGTGTCTCTAAGAATAAATTCAGCTCAGACTGGCTTGGGTTGTAGATTTTTAATTTTTTATGTTTTTTTTTTCAAAACACAATTGGTTCCAGAAAGCAGAATTTTCTTCCATATAACAAAAAGCTATGTAGGGTATTAAAAGCTTATTCCCCTGACATCCAACATAACCATACTGGTGCTGCAATAAACAAATCACAGACCTTCCCTCAGTAGCTTACACCTAACTACAAGATCAGACAACAGCTGGAAACTAAATAAAACCGAGGGGTACTAGGGAACAATGAGACTAAATTAAATGGACACAGATAATCTATTTAGCCCACCAAAGTTAACACAGGGAGCCTCACTGCTAACTCATAACAGTGATGAAGAAAGATGATTACTCTCTTACTCATTATTGTCAGACTGTAATCATAGGACAGTTGGTATCAAATTTTTGTTATTGAATTTCATAAGCTATGTGCTAATATAACCCCCCTCATTTCCATAATTCACAGCATCCTTACCTTGCTCCAGAAACTTGTCTTGTGAAGAGCATAGATCCAAGCTGGGTAACAGCAGCATCATTACTTCCATCCAGATTCTTCAGTGACATGGCTAAAATAACACAAGGTCGGGTTAAGCTACAGGCTAAAAAAGCTACAAAGCTGCTTTTTCTCCAAAGAACCACCACAAAGGACAACTCTACTTTTATACCAGATTACCTTCTTGGGTTCAAGGCTTTCATATCAGCCTAAGAAAAATTTAAGAGCGTAGTGAACAATGTTTAATATACAGAAATGGTAGGTGAAAGTGCATTATGAATGCACAGTATATTAGAATTTTTTTAAAAGATAAACCCCCAACAATTACCTAAGGAAATGGGATTATGTGGTGTGTCTAACAGTCTCTCATTGTGGTTATCCGCCAGCTTCTTCAGCTCACTTGAAAGATAGGAAAACATCTCCTGGAAAAAAAAAAGATGCACTATTTTTGTTATTAGCTATCAAACAGAGAAAATAGCACGTATTTCACAAAACTGTTAAGTCTCCATTACATCCTACAGGTGTCCAGCTGTTTCTCTTTTCAAGCGTACCAAGTAAGCAGACCAGACAACCCTCTGAAATAATTCTATAAATTCTCCATTTCCAGAACGCTGTTCTTATCTCTCAAGCTGATACAAAAGTCTCTCTCTGGTATAATGTATGTGCTGGGGATGCCAGTCATTCTGAGATCTAGGGAGGTAAAAGAGATTCCCACTGTCCAGCGGGTCTTATCCCACCCTTCCCTTGCCCCTTAGGCCACCAAGAATGGATTGTTACCAACACAAATGGCCACATTATGGCAAACTGCTCCTTACTTGGTTTTCTATTAACACATTCCAAATTAAAAGCAGGACGTTTTGCATCACACAATCACAGTTCCCACTAGTGCAGAGACTAATTTTTCTGTATGAGAATACCAGTCTCTTAAGGAGGCTGTGAGTACACATTGCACTGTGTTTTGTTTCACACAGTAGATACTCTCCCGAATACTCAGCTGTGCTGTGCAGACTGTCCTTTTCCTACAACCTTGCTCCTCTTCAAGCCAAATAAAATAATGTCACCTAATTGGACTGCACCTTTACTATGAAAGTGGCATAAGATGGAGATTCATAAATGTTTTGACTCAGATACAAGTCACACTGCACATAAAAGCTTCGCTTACTTCATCTGTATTTTATTTCCTCCCTCTTCCCCAGTTGTAATCTATGATAATTGCTTGTGCTGTTCCTCAGTCTAATGTCTTCCTCTTCAGACACCAGCTCAAAACACTTATGGACAGAGTGAAAATAAACACCATTGTTTTTATTGTATGATTGGGCTTTTTCCCCCCATCCTTTTTAATGTTTAGCATCTCAAAAGCTAGCAAAAAATATAGATATTAAATAGTCTCTCAAAAAGATATTAAACACCAGGCTTTTCCTCTGTCTGGCCATAAAAACTGTGCTGCTTATCTGCTTCAGTGTGACTGCCTGCTTAAGCATCCTCATCAATTTCTGGACCTGACAAGTGATTTTTCATTCTTAAAATACAGTTGCCCCTTCTGTTCGTAGCCCAGTATCCTGCTCTGCCCTGTGGACACTGACAGGTACAATTTATAACCTGTGATCAAAATTATGTTTTTTCAACAGAACCTCCCCACAGTCTTATGAAACCAAATGAGCTCTGTGGCATCCAAGCTGGAAGAATGTTACAGCTGCTTTTTTCTGAACCCGTACAGGAAGCCTGGTCTCACTTCATGAGTGACCAAATGAACACAGCTCCTCACCTGCTCTTCCTAATACCACAGGATGAATTCAGATGGAGATGAAAAAGTCTCCTTCTACTACCTACATAAATTAGGTTATTGATTCAACTATCAACAAGAACATAAACCCTCTGTAATACTTGGAATAACAAAAATTTTGGGAGTTATCTGTGGTTAATTATCAGAACTGGAAGCTTGTGAAAATCATTCTTATTTCTTGTAAATCAAGCGACTTATGGTTTCAGTTCCTCAGAATTTATTTACAGTTCACTCACAGAAGTTGAAAAACATTTATGTTTCAAGTGTTCAGACACCTCTGCCTTCCTCCTGGTCCCTCCCTGAACAGAAGCACATCACTTATTTGTTACTTGCTTTCTGCAATAAGCACCACTAATGCGCTGACCATTTTATCTGTATTTTTCTGGAGTACAAATCATCAATTCATTTGTGCTCCCTCTGCTGGCTACTTACTTCTACAAACTGAAGCTAAGTAGTATTACAGAAATACACACAAATTGGGTTTACTATGGAGATATTATTGGTGAAATTAGCACTTTAGAAAAATATACTGGAACAATTAATTCATTTTTGAGTGTTGCACCTGGAGAATTCTCAGATAAAACTCTCACAGTATTACTGAAAGGACTGCAAGTTGGAACAACAGGTTACCCACTGCATATCATGGGTATTAAATTACATGCATTAAATGAAATCAGGTTACCAGATGAGCCTTTACATACAGAGGAATTTGTTAAAACAACGGAGAATGGAAAGATGGGAAAAAAAAAAAAATCCCAAGTGTGTATTTTCATCAGTTTGACTGAAGGTACATGAAGATAAATTCAAAATTTCTTATTTTTGTGAACAACACTCTTTTGCATCTTTCCACTGAAAGCCCTCTAGGTATTTTATAGTTTCAGAAGTTTGTTGGGAAATAGATTAACTGCCTTTCCAAAAAAAGGATAAAAACAATATATTTGTGAGGTCAAATCAATAACCAACCTCTATTATAAAATATTTCTCTTTTACAGAAAATTTATAAGCATTCTAAGCAATTATATTTAAATGAGCACATAATAGATTTTCTGTAGCAGGCACTCAAGTTTTCTCCAACAAAGCTAATTATGATGCTAAAGTTGCACTGAACAACCCAAGCACTAAATGTCAGTTAAGTTTCATTATTTAATTCACTCTTCCCCCTTAAAAACTTCTCAAAAACCTCATCAGGCTGGAAAAATGAATGAGAAACTATGTGTAAATGCACTTCTGGTCCTTCCAGCACCTAAACCAACAAAACACCTTCAAAAATAAGGAAACAAGTCAGCAATGCTGTTTATCTCATGCCAATTATTAGGACAAAATGGTGACAAAGAGGCAACTGGTGAAGGCCAGAGAAGTTTTTGTGCATGGTTGAAAGTATCCTAGCTGTCTCTGAGCATCCAGCTTGCTTACATGGTGAGGTTATAACACTCTGCCTCCCTCCCTGTACCTTGGAAAAGATGAGGTGCCCTCACGGGCAGCCATGGTGCTCACAGAACATTCCGAGTCGGAAGGGACCCACAAGGATCATCGAGTCCAACTCCCCAGCCAATGCCCATCCAGGGATTGAACCCACACCCCAGAGCTGTGGACATAAACCTAATTCCCTCACAGGCCACTCTCAGCCAGAAGGGACCCCGAGGACTATCCAGTCCAACTCCCCACCAACTAGACCATGTCACTAAGCTCCTCATCGAGTCTTCTCTTAAACACCTCCAGGGACGGCGACTCTACCACCTCCCTTGGCAGTCCATTCCACACAGAGCTGCTTATGGTGCTGGAGAGGACACTGCACAGGAGCAGTTTGCCAGTCCCTTTACACTAGAAAGTTTTAAAAATAAGAAATCATTTACAGAACCTTTAAGCCTTCCTATCACGTGTATCTAACAGACATGTAGTCTAACAGAAAGTCTCACGGATCTGACAAGGTAACTCTAATGCTGACATTCACAATTTTTTTTCTTAACAACAGCAATCAATGCATTTTCTTTTCAACACTTGTGAGACCTTGAGTTCAGGCTCCTTGGGACCCAAACCTCTCCAGTACATGCTTTTATACTTTTAATATCCATCATTAAATGGCTTCCATCTTCTTCCATCATAAGTAGAGCAGCAATATAAACTCACACTGAACAAATAATTTATTTCAAACAGAAAAATTACACCAATGACAGCTCATGAAACAAACCCAGCATTTTACTGAATTGTAAAAACAAAACTATTTCCTCCCACTCTGTGTGACTTTAAATATTTTAGATAGATGCTCAATAAGGACATAAAAGTAACTCCAGTTTCACTCTCAGAAAGTATGCAGACAGATGGACACTGATATAAAAAAACCCTTCACATCCCAACGAACACAGAAATACATTAAAAAAATTGAACGTTATCTTGATTGTTAAATTAAGGGAAGTTTAATGAGGAAACCCATAACTGATGAACACAAAACGAAGACAACACCTCTTCAATAATATCAATATAACAATCAGTCAAATGGTGTAAAAGAAAAACTGGGCAGGGTATTTATTTCCATGGTTGTGCAAGACTTCTCTCTTTTCACTGACATTCTGGTCTTTGTGGCCTGAACTCACATAAGCTGAAGGAACCCCCATGTGAATAAGAATTAGGTTAAAAAGAGAAAGAAAAAAAAAACCCCTGAAGTTTTTTATAGCTGAATTTTTGTGTGAGTAGGTGCAGCTGCACCAATATAGAAAGGAGTACTCAATGTCAAGCTATAAATAGCTCCTGCTGGAAGCCTAATGGCTCTGTCTCTGCTTCCTCGGAGAACAGGCAATAAACTATCACTATTACACTCTTACAATTCAGAAACAAAGAGATTTAAGCAAAAATGTTTCTATTTCTACAGAAAATCCAATAAAAGAAACATATTTACTCCATATATAAGGCTCTGTTCATAGAGTATACTCACATTTGAAAGAGAAAGACCCGAAGTTGGAAGAATGTAATACTTGATTCACTTTAGAATTCTACTTCCATAAAAGTGATATGACTCAAAATATACAGCTATCCATTAAGACATGTTATGTATGAAATAATTATTATTTATGACCTGGACAGTATTTATACTGGTCATTATACATCTGCCACTGGTGTAAATCTAACACCAAAATCAGCTTTGTGGAAGACACGATAAATTCACCTGAGATTCTTGTGGATGTGAGAGTAGAGGGGAAAAAATACAATTTGAGTTTGATTAAGACACAAACTAAACATGCCAATACACAAAACAGTCCAGAATAAAATGTTAGAAACTGTATTGCAATGGTGGCAAAATGGTAACTTCTCTCAGTGTTTCACAAGCCATGTTTTTGCTTTAGTTGCACAGATTCCTTCCCAGTCATTGTAAGGCTACTAAGTTGGTTTGGTTTTCTGTAGTGGGATCTCAGTTCCAGCACAGAACTTCTGGATGCCTCTACAGGCAGCTAAAAATAAGTCACAGCATCCAGCACTACTGCTCTGCCATGTAATCAGAAACAGCAGCAAGCTGTCAGCAGGAAACAACTGGAATGTAGTATTTAAATAAAATAATGAAACAGATAATGCATTATTTAAAATTATTAATTTAATAGTACTTAATTTACAGCATTTCCTTGTCTAAAGCCTCTAAAAAAATCCTCTGTGTTACTATACAAAAAGAGTAAAATCACACCTCCTATTATTTCCAGAATTAATGTACAGATTTCAATCTGACACTGGATTTTTGTGCAATAGTTACACCCAACTTAAAACATATAGGCAGAGAAGAAACCTAGGTCTGTACCTAGATTTATAACTTAAATGACAGTATTCTCTTTTTGTGGCAATGCACAGCATTTATAACCTAACCAGAAGCTGTGATTCTCCAGAGAATGTGGTACACAAACATTTAATTAAACACTCTCATAGAACAAAGGCACACTAGGGACAAAAAATGAAGAGAACAGACACAGGGTTACTCCAAGTGTCCAATCTCATGTGCTGGAAGCAGTGTGACCACAACAACACAGTACAGTACTTCCCACACTAACCTTTTGAGGACAAACTCCTACTGTATTAGTCAGTTTGGAACCACAGATATGAATACTGCACCAGACAGTGTGTATCAGAGTACAGGATCTCAGATTAGCTTTCTGGTTTGAACAAACAACAACATGGAAATCAAGCACCATTTAGCCAAGAACTCATTACATCAAAGTGCCTTTCCAGGCTCAGACCTGGGAGCTCAGGGTAAGTTCAATGGCTTTCCAGACAAAAACTGGATTTACTACACAAAGCAGTTTTGCAACAAGATTTTGTTAACTTTAAGAAAATGCTGCTTGCCAAAAACCTTACCTTCCTCTCTTTCAGTAACTCTTTGTAGCCACTGGTACCCAGAGACAGAAGTGTGATGAGGACATCTAAAGAAGGAGACGCAGATGCTCTTCCTGAAAAACACCCCAAGACACAGATTAAAGTGGCAAATATAAATCCGATGTGAAATAAAGCTGAAAATCAAGTTTTCTACAGTTCTTTCACGTGGCTTAAGTCAGCCCGTGAACTACTTACCTGGATACATTTTGCTGATCTCCTGAATGAAGGACTCGTTGAAGCCAGCAATGATAGCACCACCTACTGGAACCATAAAATTTTTGTCCAAGCTCTGAACAAAAGCATCTATTCTGCCCACTCGAGCACCCTTTGTCAAAAATAAACAAACAAATGAAAATCAACAGCATACATTAGGAAAAAGGGAGACACATGATAGTATCATAATTACAAAAGCATGTAGCTAAAATAAATGTAGCTCCTGAGACTCTCAGATTCTGCATTTATGATGACAAGATAAAATCATAGTATGACTTCTTTAGCACTGCTCACTATCAGTACTGTTGTCTGCTTAACACGGTGCCTTACAAATTAACATTTTCCTCTGATTTTAAATACTGACTTCAGTTCCTGTAAGGCTAAGTGGAGCTCATTTTCAACAACCAAAAAGAAACCCCTTGAAATTTAATGGGAACTATACAGTAAAAACTGTTCAACCCCAACCACTTTTCACAGGCTCTCACAATAAAGGACTACAAGTTAACGTTCCATTAGCAAAGGTTTTTCTTGATACGTGTATAAACTTGCAATGAAACAATTGGGCTGTTACAACTGGATTGAAATAGGCAGATCCAACTAAACCACATTTATTACTTCAATGTTTTGATAGCTTAATGCACGTGAGATAGGAAGAAGTGTTGCAGGTTTGTCAGCTTTGGAAAGGTGAATGCCAGCAGCTACCATTTGATTGAACGGGTGGGAGACCACCATAGGAAAAGCACAACAAATGAAATGGTTTCAAAAGCTTCTCCCTGTGATACTCTTGCAAGTCCTATTCACATTGTGCTCAGCATGTACACACTGGGTTATTCATTAATAACTATTTCCTCAGACACAGCACATTTTCTAGCACACTAAATAATTTTTTGTAAATAAATGTAAAACAAATCAGAGCTCAAATGTATACATTTGCTTAAGCAAGGAACAACCAACCAACCAACCTATCAAGTCTAGCTAAAATGCAGAAACCAACATGGTACAAGTTCTACTTGCAGCTTTTCTACTTGCAATGTTTATCATTAGATGCACTTCATGCAGCCAAGCCCAGCATTTCCAGATATCTCTTCATGTTGGGTTCTCACTAAACTTGTGCAAATTAAACAAATATGTACCAGGTACATTACAAACAAAGCACATACCCTTTTCTATTTCACAAATCACTTCTAGTTTTGTTAAATTCCCCTCGGTCTCTCAAGATTTAGAAATGCCAACATAACGTTCCTGTCACAATATCTGTGCCCTGTTAATAACATATCTTAGCAATCAGAAAAAAAGATGACCAGGATATTTTAAATTAATAGTTCAGCATCCCCTGGATCCTGTTAAAATATAATCTCCCATGTTTTCAAACAGGCAGAGAGAAAAGAGAAATACTGAAGAACACTGCATGCACAGTACCAGGAGGAAGAAATACAAGAATTCTGTTTCATGACTGATCTAAGATACAAGCAACAGCCTCTTCAAACTAAAGAGCAACAGAAATTAAACCTCTTTGAACATAACATTGAGCTTCACCTAGTTTCCTCATTCTCTGTGCCAAAAATGTTTTAACAGTTAATATTTAACAATATTTGACAATATTTGACAGTTAATATTTAACAATATTTTAACATCTATCAAGTGTTGCTGCAGAATCCTGTACCTTCTTTGAAAATCTCTGACTCACATTCTGCTGAATGTTTAATCCTTATTCCAGTATGATCCATTATTTGACTTTTAGTCAAGAAGCTTAGGAAATCTTTTTAAAAAGCTTATTAAGGGTATTTTTTACTTTATGAAAGACACATGAACATACACAAAGCTGAAATAAAGGTAAGGTTATTACACAAAAATCACATAATAGAAATAACAAATATTACTTTAAAGTTCTATTTCCCTTTGTTTTGCTTCCCCAGAAAGTTGTTCAAGTATCAGACATGGATGGGATTACTCTCAAAACCATGAAGCATCTGAGAAAATTTGCTAAGTTCTCGACAATCAGAGATTTACTTTTATCATTGGACATACCAGCACCTACCTGCTGGATAAGATGCATACATTTTGAGGACTGAACTCCATATGCATTGTTGACAATATGGGGAATGTCATAATTAGCACAAATCACAGCCAGTTCCTCCAGCCTGCGAACACAGAACTGTAATTTAGAGAAGCATTGATAACTGCAACTCATCTTACAAATCAGATCATTAAAATACTGAAGGGTCTAAAAGGAGGTCAGAATGAGAAAGGCAACTTTTTTGATTAGTACCTCAGGACAGTACTTGTCAAATCAAGCTATAAAAGTTAAAAACTTCACATATAAGCATTTTTTCCCCGCTACTTTAATTTTAACAGAGCTTTAGCTAGTCACACTTTAACCTTTCCTCTAATATTCAACATGAAATTCGGCCCATGGAAGTTTCAAGAATATCTTGGGACTAAAAAGCATCATATAACAACACACATAACAAAGGAAGTTTTGACATGCTTCTTTTTAACTCAGTGAATCAGGATTTCAACCCTTTGTTTGGAATCTCACTTGCACTTTTCAGACAAACTAATCAAAAGAAAAGAAATTCTTTAAAGAAATGGAGAGCCCTAAAATGTCAGAATATGAACATGGATAAATTGAAAGTTTGTTCAACTGTTTACTCATCACTTGCCGTTAGAATCCCCTGAAATCACAGTGAGCTCAGCCTGGCTTGATTCATCAAAGTAAGATTTCTGTGAGTGCACAGATCATTTTATGTAAGGACCTTCAGCATTTTAAATAGACAAGTAACTGAGCACCCTCTTCTGAAGCACCCCAATTATGCTCTATTTTTTAAAAAAAAGGACTCATGATTTTCCCCAAACTTGCCAATCTATTTTAGAGCTAAAATCTATTTGAAAAAATAAGGTAATATATAATAATTTAAAGTCATCATAAAGGTAATATTACCTTTAAAAAAAAAAATCAGTAAGCTCTACTTCCAGGGCATTTTTATTCTCTCTCTTTCTGTACAGCCTCCCACTGTAATTTACTGCCACTCATATAAAATGTGACAGAGCATGAAAACATTTTCCAAGAGGTGACATTCCCTGCATTCTATTCCTACTACACTGCCTAGCGTCATCCTGCGATGCAAAATTCAGCCGCAAATGTCATTAAATTTTCGGAACCTCAATCCTTAGGAAACCATCACTATCACCACATTATCCTTAAAGAAATCAAACATATTTTATGATTAGGAAACACCAGTAATATAATGTACATATTGGCCTCCTGCACTCAAAGTATTTGTCAGGAGCTGCATGTCCAGTAATTTTTCACATTAACATCCTGAACTGTGGAACATTAACACAATACTTAGGGCAACGTAACAACATGCAGGGTGAAGTTTTTGCCTGCTGGTCAGCTGATCTTAATCAGACTCAAAAAGAATAAATTGGGAAAGACTTCTGTCTTTCTTTCTCTCCTGTTTGTCAAAGTTCACGAAAAGAAAGCTTTGTTCTTTTTCTTCTATTGCTGAAAGTAAAAAGATATAGAATTGTGCTAAGTACATAAACCAATTGAAAAATACTAATTTTTTATTTTGACTCTCATAAATACAGTACTTTTAGAAACACCTCACAGCAACAGCAGGTAAAATACTGAGAACTGATGTCTCTCTGAGGAAGAGGGTTTATACACTAGTGAATTATTCCGAGTTAAACAATACTTCAAAGGAAAGCTACATATATACAAGCATAAAACTAGTTATCATTTTAAAACCCAACACTACAACTAAATAAAGCCTTACAAATGCAAGACATTTAAAACCAGGCATTTAAAATGGCACCCTCCAGAAATGCTGTACGGGGTTTTCCTGTAGGAAGATGAATGTTACGGCCTTCAACAGTTGACAGTATCCTTTAAATAGAAAGTGCATTCAAATCCTCCTGTATCTGTGGTATATCATAACACGGTGCCACTGCCTAATAATTCATCTCTTAGTTGCAGAGGACAAAACAATTGCATGTCAAAAAGAGGAAGCAGATAAGGGAAAGATTCATTTACCCGAGCTATAAAACAGACCATTCAATTTTGATAGCTGTGATTTAAGTTAGCCAATAAATCTGCAAGTCAACTCCAAGCAATGTTCATAGGATTCTGATGGAATTATATGGTTTTAACTTCCCTCTAGCAACTAGGTTAACATATGATAAATACTGGGAATTTTTTTAAAGGTAGAAAAAGAGAGTGAAACGTATCTTCGGCTCTGAAACGCAGCAAGTGATGTTTCCTTCATACACTTGCAAATAGCCAACTAAATTTTCCAAACAAGGAAATAATTAACAAAGAAGTAGACATTGTGGAGGAACTCTAAATGTAATGCTTTTAAATGTTGTGGTAAATTAAAAACAGTTGAAGCAAAACTACTACGACACTACATTGAAGACTTGTAAAAAAAGACATTAACATCTCCTACTTTGGCACACTACATACAGACTCATAAAAGTATACCTGTTCAAATGTAAAAGCTAAGGGATTTGCTTCTTCATATTTATTTGTGCAAGCAAATAGAGAAAGCAGGTTTTGCAAATAACAACAATGCTTATTTTGGACAAATGACTCAATATTTTAAGTACTTCAGGCACCTCTCCTCCAACATATCACTTCCAGATTGAGAAGTATTTAATAACCAATGCACACAGGTTGAAATAACATCTCAGAGAGTCTATTTGTCATCCATAACCACAAAGTTCATCTCAGCTTCAGTCAGAGCTCAAATGACATCTCTGTGGCAACTACAGAAGTTTGGACACACAATATTAAGAAAGAATGCAATGTATTTTAAGATGTTTTTTAACAATGATTTACCACCATTAAAATGAAAAGTAGCATCATCATGCCATCAGGCAGCAAACGGTGAAACCAACGCAGAATTACAGCAGGCAAACTGTGTTATATCATACAGCACATCTACCCTAGATGCTTCCAAGAGTTTCCCTTTATCAATACAGTCATACATCACATATTTGCACTTCCAGTTACGCTCTCTCGTATCCTCATGGATCTTTCTTCAGTGAAAACTCTTTGATTATTCGCGGAGCTTCCTGGTCTACACATGTGCAGTATCTCTGCTTTGCTGAGGGGCAGTACTGGCACTGCCCCATGGGGTGGGATGGACATGACCTGCAGGGCGCTTGGGGACTGCCCAGAGCTCAGTGCCTTATGAGTTTTGGAGAGGTTACACCTTCTCACCACTTCTCCTGGCACTGCTGGGAGCTGCCCAGAGACGGGGTCACATGCAGGGACATGTCTTTCTTCCCTGCAGTCCACAGTGTACACGTAGCCAGGTCCCCTGCCTGCCTGGCACCTCACCCTCACATCCGTATGGCACTGGGTGCCAAGAGAGGTGTCCCCGTGCACAGCTGCAGCACTGAGCGGGGTGGGCAGTCACACTCTCAACTCCTGAGGGGTCCTATCATTGCTCCCTGTGAGCTGCTGTCCAGGGACCATTCCCAGGGGTGGTGTAGGCTGGTGCCAGGACCCAGCACCGCTCCCTGTGAGCCGCTGCCCCGGGACTGTTCCCAGGGCCATGCAGGGTCAGAAGAGACTCCCTTCACTTCCCTGATCTGTCCAAGGGTGTGGGGCAGCACTGGAAACGTCCTCCAGCACTCAGCATCTGAGGGGGGCAGGCCAACAGGCATGGCTTATTTGCATACTCATGACACACCTATCTTCATGGATAAGGGGATTCACGGCACTGGAGGAGACCCAAACCCCCATGAATTTCAAGGGTTAACGGTATATCTTGATCATCCCTATAAACATCAGTATAGCACATGAAACAGTAACTCAAACAAATATTTTAAATTTGGCTGTAGTTTTGGGATTTTTTTTCCTAGCTGTATCAACAGTCTAGGAAAATTCATCATGAGCTGTAGGAGAAGACTAGAAAAGGCAACAGTTAAATTAAAGCATGGCTTTAACTATGTAGCTACATTTCCTGGTCTATGTCTCTATGAATGTCTACTTTTACTACTCTCAAGAAATTATTAAACAGCAACTATAGAAATGGCATTAATTTCATCACAAGAGATCATCATTAACCTCAGTTATATGACAGAAGAAGAACCATCTGCATTATTCTCACCTTTTTAATATACTTTTCTGAAAGTGGAACTATGTTCAAGTAAAGGGATTAAAGTGCCTTTACTCATTGCTGACAGAAGCAATTTCTCCAAGATAGACATTCACAGCATGGAGGTTTCGAGTTGTTGGGTTTTGTTTATTTGTTTTTACTGCAACAAATAAGACACTTCTTACAAAGCCTGCTTACCTATCAGGTACCCTTGGAGCAAAACAAGAGGTTGTAGAATGCACACAAAGAATATTTTCAGCACCAAGAGCCTTGATTTTGGCCTCCACTGCTTCAAGGTCTGTCCGCAGCTCATCGCCTTCCAGTACATTTTCTACCACCACAGGCTCAAAACCTGACCAAAAAAAGCAAGACCTGAATGTAACTCAACAGATCCCTGAGTAACTGTGAGGTTTTAGCTCCAGCACACATCTGAAAAAGCTTCTTGCTTCTGTTGTTTTAATATCCTTTCTAACAGAAAAGATTGTGCAAATCAGACAGATGGTCACCTTCTCATCACAACTTCTAGGACACTTATGCTTTCTGCATAAACTTAAGAGAGATTTGAACTGTTTTACACAGTTCTCAGGAGAGCAAATTAGGCATCTTGCTTTGAGGGAAAACTAAGTTCTTTGGCCTTTCTTGGACCTTACTGCAACGATATGATAGCCCTGACAGTTGTAGAAGCCCACAGTGAGTGTAATCAATCAGCTCCTTCTTACCTGCAGTTATCATTGATTTAAAGCAAGACTTCTGGTCTATACGTGGCCAGATAATGTATTTTGCCTTTGGTCTCTTGTGCCGCAATGTTAAGAAGCACAGGGTTAAACTCATGCCAGTTGCCATGGGAACCACAAAGCAATTGGTCACTGTCCGGACACCTGCACATAAAAAGTAGGTCAGAAATTAACATGAAGAACCCTTGACATGCCCCCATAAACAAGAAAGATTTTCCAAATGCACACCTACCAGCCAGCTTTATAATATCCAGAACTACTGAATTAGTGAGTTTGTTCAAAAGGCTCGACCCTGCAGCTTTAGGCTGCACTGCAGAAATATCACCCGACCTTCCAATTCCATGGATCAATCTAAACAAAAGAAGTTGAAAACATATATCAAGTTTTCCCATATCACAAACCAACAAATCTTGCTGACTAAAGAGAATTTCATTTGATAAACAGTTGTGGAAAACTTTGTATCCATCAATATCTGCCACAATGAATTCTGTTGTGACAAACTACAAACATTTGTATGAAATTGTGTGTTGTTTTTTTTAAACAGTAGATTAACAGTGTTCCAGCACGCAAGTAAAAACTTTAAGAAGAAAAGGTGTCGTTAGTGGCAACACCTTCAGCATCTGTCAGGCTTCCTTTTAAGCTCACTTCAGCACTTCTTGGTGTTTCTTGAATTAGCATAATAAATGCTGACGTGTTCAGACACGCAACTCCAAGGAAAACAAAACTGATTAGACTACAGTGCAGCACAGCACAGGCATCATGGTATATACAGATAGTCCCCTGGCAGATGCTTCATAAGGCAAAGAAATGATACACACTGTGATATATACACAAAGTGATACATATAGATATATATATATAGCTTTGCCCATCTTCTACATCTTCATCTATCTCATCTGTTCAGTATTATCTATCATGGGACACCATGTCTGCCTGCATTCATTTTATAAGTTATGTTTATAAAATGCATTTATAAATATTGAATGTTATTTAGCACCTTTCAGAAGTGGAGGAACTTGGAATCATTTATAAAATACAAGCTTACAGAACTAACATTTCTATGGCCGAAATGCAGCAGCTGCTCAAGTGAGCTAGTAACAATATACACCTATTTATGGCTTAAATTCTGGTTTTTATCCTGAGAATAAAGTAAGATGCACTCCAAGGAGCGTATGGAATTCCGAACTTCTTGGACCATTTTTACAGCTTAAATTTATTTCCCTGATTCATGCTATAGGTCGAAATCAAAAACCACTTGATGATTAACTGAAATATACACATAATCCTCTCTGCACCGAAATTATCTTCTAACCATTGTGACTATGTTCTTAATAGCTTTCTTATACAAGCACTTTTTATTTTCTGCACCCAAAGTAACTCCACCTCCCTACGGTAAAGCCAGCTACACTTCTGGTCTCTAACTTGCTTTTGTGTTCACCTTTCATGGAGAAGCTTGCAGGAGTTTTCACTTTACCTATTATGTACATTCCTGTTGGATGAAACGTCACAGCAAGGTACTCATCACAGAACTCTACACACACATACTAAAAAAATACATTTATAAAGAAATTAATGCAGAGTTCTAAAATTATAGCATCCAAAACACCTACCAAGGGTCAGAAGGGCTAAAAGGTACTAAAATCTTTTCTTGCCTCTACAAATCTCCTTGCTTTGTATACAATCTGTTATAGATGGATTGAACTTTCATCTGCCTATCAACGATCAACATGATAAAGCTATTAATATTACACAATAAAAAAGCCGTTCACTAGGAATGTTCGATACTATATAACTACACCGTGCACTAGTTTTTAATAATATACAGATGTTAAAAAAGGCAAGTAATGCATTTTCAAAGAGGAAGATCTCTGCTTCCCTTGCAGAAGGCAACTCGGTATCTTCAGCTTCTACAAGATCAGCACACAGGACATCACCCTGACAAAACGTTTTTGTTTCACTCCAGACTTTCCAGTGAGTTATGCATTAATAAAAATTTCATACACAAAGTTGCATCAATTCAATTATTGCATTATATGTATTATTTCTCTCAAATGCTATCGAGGTCTTAGATAACGAAACACAATCAAATACGCCATTTGAAAGCACTAATAATAAAGGTGAACAATTGAAAGGGGCAATAATTCACACCTGTAATGCCTTCGGGCAACGAGTCCTGAGGCCACTCTTCCTTCCCTCTCACCCACACCACAGTTGCCCAGGAAGTTATTGCTATCCATTAGAGCAAGCTCATGAAGAAACAATTCGATGGTGCTTTCATCCCATCCATCTTCAGGGCATTTTCCCTGTATAATAATAATAATGCAAAGGTAACTATGCAACTTGGAAATTAGAAATGAACGCAACTTTATGCAACCTGTGTGACTGTTACCCCACTATCCCACGCTGTGTTTTCATTATGTTGTTTTATATTATCTAATGTAGCGAACCTGCATTCAGAGAAAAGTTAAATAATGATTTTCCCATGTATTGAGTACATTAGCACATCCCAAGATTAAAACAATCAGGATATTTTTCACCTCCAGATGTTCTTTATGGGGCACACAAACCACTGCAGGGCAGACGGGTTAATTCCTCCCCAAAAGGCTACAGGTTATTTGATGTATTCTCTAGACATAACCTACAACTACACGAACTCCTCAAAGAAAACTGGGTGAAAACGAAGGCACATATTTGGATATCAGTGAACCAAAACCACACCGCACCCAGAACCCCGCTCTTCCTTTCGTTAACTCATCTTTGCCAACTGCGGGAAGCCGCTCAGAGGAAAGGCACACGCCGGGCCTTTCTGGGCGACCCCAGAGCCTCAGGCGGCGCCTCCTGTGCCCCCCCCGGCCCCTCGCTCTGTCTCTGGGCCCCGTCACCTGCTCCAGCAGCGCCCGCAGCCGCAGCTCGTGCCCGCGCCGGCCCTGCGCCCCCTGCCGCACATAGNCGGGGCCGCCCCTTGCCCCGAGCCGCAGCTGAGCGGCACCGTCCTCCCGGGGTGGGGAACAATCCCTCCACAGCCCGGATTGTTCCACCGGGAATGGTCAGTGCGTGGGGATTCCTCTTCCATCTCCCGCAAAGTTTAACATCAGGCTGCGGATACAGCCGCGTTCCTCCCCGAGGTTCCCGCCGGGCCGAGGGAGCTCTGTGCCCTCCCAGCACACGTTCTTGTGCGACTGTCCTCAGCAAACAGCAGCGACCTACCTGAGGGGGAAGCCCAAAACTGCATGGCAGGGACAAAGGCATGCCACCAGGAGACACCTAACTAGCTTTTCTAGTTATTGAAATGATTATTTGGGAAAAGCCAGGTACCCCAGCGGGAGAGTGAGACAGCTTTAGCAGGAGGTGCCAGGGAAGCCTCAGCCGCTGGAAGGTTCCCTGGAGCTGGGGCCCGGTGCCTTGGCTGTCCTTTGCACCGCGGGGCTGGCAGGTTCCCATGTGGTTTCTTAAAATAACGAGTAGCAAGTGCTCGGAAATTGAAGAGGTGCCTTAGGGACACGGAGTGTTTGCTCCGGCCTGTGCCTGGCCAGCTGAGTTTGTTCGTGAAATCTTACCTGGTTCCTCTGTTTCAGGTTTAAGCTCAGACGGCTGATTGGCATCTGAAGAACACGGATGACCGTCCTGCTTCTGTGAGTTTAATTAGCCTGATTAGGGTCTAGGCGCAGCAACCTCACGCACCTGTTTGAATAGTTGGCTCAGACTATAATTAACCCAATTTCTTAGCTCCTTGGAAGAGAAGAGAGCTTTCCAAACTGAGCTGTCCTTCTTCACTGCCCCTGGTGCTGGATGTGCCTGTCGTCTTGCTGCTGCTCAGCCTGGTCTGCATCGCAAGAGGGAGCTCACCGAAAGGGAAAAGCGCTCAGCTCTGCCTCAATTCCCTTTTCCTCCCGCCTTCTGTTTTCCCGACTCCAATGTTTCGACACAGCGCTCGGACACATGTTACGAACAGATGACAAAGTACGCTCTGTGGGTTAGAAAGATGGAAACAAAAGCGTTAGCATGAGGAAAATGATCCGACTTATTTGCACGGTGTCATTGTTAGTAATTTTAACCCACGTGGCTAATTGAAGAGTACCAGCTACTCGGAATTAAAAGAAATGGTTTGTTAATAACTTCGGCAGTGATGCGCATTTTGCTTAATTAAGAGCCGTCGTTGTGTTTGAACTCTGCACTGCTGACGAGTGAGGCAATGTAAAGGCTTTTCTGGACCGAGACCTGCGAACAAGTTACAGAATTCTCATTGCAGCAGGAGATAAAAAACAACAGTTGACCCATAAACCAGGAGAAATATGATTTTTATTATTCTTTACTGTGTGGCTAGTGAGACACAGGAACAGGTTGGATGGGGTGTTGAGCAGCCTGGTCCAGTGGGAGGTGTCCCTGTCCATAGCAGGGGGGTTGGAAGTTCTTTTCCAGCACAGGCCATTCTATTATTCTATGAAAAATAACTGGTGAGTGATTTCTTGTTTGGTTCTCTCAGAAGAAAGAGCTCTCAAGCTTTTCAGAAACCTATGAAAATGAACTATTTAATGGAATGTTATGGAACAGTCACAAATTGCCCTTAGCTAAAGGGAGAGACTATTCCTTGGTGATTCACTGAGAAAAGCATCAGACTTCTCTCATTTTAGTTTGATCTTTTTGTTTGCTTCACACAGAAATGAACAGCTGTATAATTTTCTGTACAGAAAATTGCATCCGGTTGCCATAGTCTTCATATATGTATTCATACGCTAGACATAAAGTGACTTTTCATCCGGAGTAACAGCCGGCTGGATAAGCTCACTTTTACTAGAAAGGAAAGCAAACAAATGCAAATGTGAACAGATTTTACCGAATTTTACAGATATTAGCACACAGTTACATTAGTAAATGACACTCAGCTTAGACCCAAAGTCCACTGGCTGACAGGTAACCTGAGACAAAACAAACACAAGTTTGGCATTTCAGTGAGGTTTTATTTTGTCAGTAACCAAGCGAAGTGATTTCCTTTCCACCTTTCAGGTGATGCACAGAATGAGTCCTTACATGACGCATCACTATGAGAATAATGAATAATAAATAAGTGCAATTACTATTTTTAGCTGAGGACCGGTTTGTTTCCAGTATGACCCAGAATCCCAGTTCCATGCAAGTCCTTCAGGCGTGGATCTTTCTCCCATATTTCACCAAAACGTGAGGAGATCCCCTCGTCTATAGAGAGGTGTGGGGGAAGGCATCCAGGTCCAAATGTGCTGCAGGTGTATTCTCTTTCTTCCAGCTGTGGGAACACGGAAATATGTAATGGCAATATGTTCACGCTGTTTTCGCAGACATTATTTTTAGGCTTCGTTCTGGAAGTTACCGCGATGGTCTGGAGCAGTGTCCTGTAAAGTTTGGGGAGGGAGAGCGACTGGCCATGGCAAGTGTCGGCCAGGAGTCAAGCCCGTTCCAGATGTGGAAATAAGGCGAGTTTCAGGGATGTTTTTGTTAACCTGGCGGCGCCCAGAAGCGATGAACACGCCCCGTGAGCGGCGGCTGGCCCGGAGGAGCCTTTGGAGCGGCCGCCGCTGGATCGCGGTCCCGGCTGGTTCCGGGCGGGGCCCCTTTAAGGCAGGTGGCGGGGCGGGCGCGGGGCCGCGCGCA
>WEKX01024241.1:49349-62562 GCA_013390025.1 Pitta sordida
CGCCCCCCGGGGCACCGGCGCCTGCCCCGCTCGGCTCCCGCACTCGGTGTGGGCAGGGAAGGTGCTGCGGGTGAATCGCGCTCGGAGCGCTTTGTCTCTGTGTGCACAAGCTCATTTACAGCCTGATGAGTGTCTCCGCTGTCACTTCTCGCTGTCTCTCTGCCGCCTTTTGGGGCCTTGCTGTGTTTGTTTCTGGGATGTTTTTTGGAAGTTACGGCTTTGCGTGTTCTACAGACTCTGCTCTGTGGAGGGACTGGCTGCTGATTCCTGAACACTTGGCAGACTGTCTGGTTTTGTGTTTGTCTCGCCTATCCCACTAATTACTTTCTTGTGACCCCCATCGTTTCATCTTGAAGGAAACGTTCAGTCTGTGTCTGTTCTTTATTCCAATCCCTTATGACTCACTCGAGAAGGTGGGGGTAACCCAGCCTCTGGTCAATAGATCCTTTGGGGCAGATGAGAGTGCAAGGACACTGAATGATCAGTGCTTGTGAATATACAAATTTAGCGTTTGGTTTAGAACAGTTCGGTTGCAATGGAAATCAGATACGTCGCTGGTTTGGTTATGATGGTCTATAGTGACACAGCAATATGAAAGAATAAAAATGTCACTTAAGAAATGTATAAGGGAAACGAAAGAAGAACAGAAACATATTGCCATCCGTGGGTTCAATTTCAATGTCCTTTGATCAAAGTGATGGTCTCAGGAAGGCCTTAGAAATGAGTCTAGGGGCACTTCAGGGGCCTTTGATGGTTTGTGACACTTTCTAAGGCATGATAGCTGCCTCTCACAGTTATGCCCCGTCAGAAGGGATGAATATCCTCAGGCCTCTGTGGGTGTCCTGTGTGAGTGTGACCTTCCCGGAGGCAGGGGAGTATGTGTGTAAGGGAGGACAAATGTGATAAAAAGCACTATACCACCTCACAGGACCTGCCTCTTACCTGGCTCAAAGCTGAGCTTGTAGCCTCCAGTGCTGGGTGTACAACCCCTCTGTCTTGTTCAAGTCACTGCCACACATCCAAACCCTCACCACCTCCTCCTCCTTGGGGAGTGCAAACCTGGCCTCAGTGAAGCACCCTGCTGCCTCCACAAGTGAGCAATGCTCTTGGGTCAGTAACCATTCAGTCTCTCACACAACCCTATGGTCACTTCTTACCATCACATGTTTTAAGACTTTTAGATGTCATATTTTGGGGGTTATAAAAATTTATCTTCTTCCCATGTTTTGAAATCTGGTCTTGAAGAGAGGAATATGATGTGAAAGTTCAGAAATGCAAGAATTTAGTTATCAGTTTGAAAAGAGGTATGAGCTTGGCCATTGCCAAATTCTAAATATACTGGCAAAACGATAGATTACATGGTACTTATTGTTCACTTACTTTTTCTTTAGACATTCAAGCTTTCAGATTCTGTACAAGTTTCCAAATAGCTGTACATCTGAGGTGGGTTTGCTTATAGAAATCTGTGGAGTTCCAGCCTTTTGTAGTGTTTATTGTTGTAATTATACCATAGGATTTCTTGCCTGTGAGTGACAGGACTGTTCCTTTTACAACAACAGAGCATTTGNCCTGCCTCTTACCCGGCTCAAAGCTGAGCTTGTAGCCTCCAGTGCTGGGTGTTCAACCCCTCTGTCTTGTTCCTTTTACAACAACAGAGCATTTGAAAAAATATGAAACCAAAAAAGTTTTAAAAACAAAACCTCCAGTAAGTTCAACAAGATGGGTTGTGCTAATAATCTTATTTTAGTAGCCACAGAGAGCTTTTATTGGTGTACAATGTTTAATCATAAGGAAAGAAATATCTCATCTTTTGACCACTGGTCCCAAGTATAGTCCACATCTGTAATGTGAACATGCCAGTAAAACGTTAAGAGTTCTCCTGTCTTGTTTCCACTGGACTTAAAATGTGATAAGGAGACAGTGCTTCTAGCAAAACACTTTTAGAATCTTGAAAAAAGAAATTCATGCTTCAGAGTGGAGAGTAGAGCCATGGGTCTTGCACCACTGGCACAGTTAGGATGGTGAATCTGCCCCAAAAGCGTTTACGAAAATCTCAAAACTCTGATTGATTGCAGTATCTCCTCCCTTGTTTCCTTGTCCTTACGTTTTTTGTGTGTGTAACACTGGAAGGTGTAGGATTGTTTCATGAGTCAGGTGGAAACAACATGGAAAAGATCTTATTTGTGCATGTTACTGCAACACGGAGTGTTTTCATAATGGAATTATGGTCAGAAGATGAGACTCTGTATGGGAAAAGATGGAGCTGGTTGAAGGGACTGCCTTTAATCATCTTTATGTTACAGAAGTGTAAATCCAGCTTAGTGCTGAAGGAGTTCATACGTGTTACTCCTGCGAAGTGTGTTAGTTTTGCTCGTTTCACATGAGCTTGATGGAAGAACAGGTTGAGGTGCATGTGTGGGTGATAGCAGCTGTATCTTCTTTGTTGAGTCTCCATCATTCCAGTACAGCAGCTTCCCACACTTGGCCCTTGCCCAATATAATTTGAAATATTTCTTGAGTTTGGGAGTGTGTGTGTGAGCCCTGGTCTCCTTAGTGGGAGTTTAATGAGAAGAGTAGTTTTAAAGAGTAATTGCAACAGAAACCACAATTACTTACAATTACAGGTTTAGAGACTGTGCTGGGAATAAGTCGTGATGTAATGTACTTACTCAGTAGAAGACTTGATTAAAATAATTTTTGGAAAAGAAACCAATTCCCCCCCTCCCCCCTCAACCTGCCACATTCAGCAAATACTATGACAAATAAAATGGCTTATTCTCATATGGAGAGTGTTGATAGGCTTCTTAAAACTACCAGTTTCCTTACTGTCAGTCTGTTTTTGTACACTCACATCACTGTTGTAACAAGCTTTCTTGCAGCATAGTAGCAAAAATCATGTTCTTTTTCTTTTGTTTGGAAGCTGTTATTATTTGTGAGTGGTACATTGCAAGCAAGTACTAGTGTTCTAAAAAGCTTCCAAGACTGTCCTGTGCCACGAAAAGGTGTTTAGTTCATTTATTTGACTCTCCAAAAGCTACTTAGGAGTATCTTTTTATCACTTGGCATTCCAGAAGGATGTATGTTACATTTTTTCAATTGCTGAAACAGGAACAAAGTATCTTTATATGTAAATGTTTAATTTAGAATAATGTAACCGTTTCTTAAGGCAGAACTGAGCCCTAATGCACAGACACATTAGAATGCACTCAGTTCTGTGAACAGGCGGAATAATCCCAGCTTTAAAAGAAATGTATAATAATGTAGAGTTTCAAAACTTGTGAAGAAATAATTTTGGACAAAATTGAAAGAGCAGTAGAATCCTGGCAACTTTCTTCCTAGCTCTCTTTCCAATTGTTTGCATAGAGTTGTAGAGTTTGCACTATGAATGTCACAGTGGTCTTTCGGTTGGTGTGTAAAGAAATGCCACAAGTCCTTAACAGTGTTGTAATGTTGGAATGGTGATGCCAGGCAGCACTTTTCTCTCTGGACATTGGAGATAGAATAAGGGGTCGTGGTCTTAAGCTCCAACAAGGGAGGTTTAGACTTGACATTAGGAAAAAGTTCTTCACTGAAAGAGTGATCCAGCATTGGATTGTGTTGCCCGTGGAGGTGGTTGAGTTGCCGTCCCTGGAGGTGTTTAAGGGCAGACTGGAAGAGGTGTTGAGGGCCATGATATAAATGTTGTAGCTCTTAGGTTTTAGTTGGATTATAGGTTGGACTTGGTGATCTTCAAGGTCTTTTCCAACCTTACCAACACTCTGATACTTCACTGGGACGTTGGTGCTGCTTTTGAGTGCTGTGTTTAATAGGTTTTTCAGTGGATTAACTTCATTTTGTCAGCCAATCTCTTAAATGAATGGTGTGATACCATTCTAATAGTGGGTCATAGGCAGTTTAGTTTCAGATAGCTTTCTCTACAAAAGGACACAAAAATAATATCTAAAACCTTTAGCACTTTTTTTACACTTGTGACTTTGAATGCTTTTTTTCCTTATAGCTTCCTTATGTAAATAAATATTTTTAAAACATCCTTGAAAGGTACAAACACTTAGCAGTGGTAGTCCCAAGCTTGCTGTTGCAGATTTGGCTGATTTGCTTTAAAGAAAAGGTTGATTAGACATGGATAAATCAGTGGAACAACTTGCACTAATTTAATGGACCAGATTTTTCAGCCTGCTGTTGAATGGGTATCAGCAGGGGAGGGATGTTGGCTCTTCAATGTGTTTACTTATGTTGTTGTTAATTAATAGTACAAATTGCACTGAAGACTGCTTGTTTTCCTATTTTTCAGGGCATACAGGCCATACTGCTGACATGAATATATTTTTAGATGATCCAGAATTTGCAGAGATTATTCTACGAACAGAACAAGCTATAGAATGTGGAGTCTTTCCAGAAAGAATCTCTCAAGGATCCAGTGGGAGTTATTTTGCCAAGGATCCAAAAGGGGTGAGCATTTTACTGCAGAGTCAGAGGCATTATCAGCAGCAAGTTGAAACTGGAAATTTTAAAATTCTATTTAAATAGAAATTGATTTAAATAAGTTATTTAACAATTTATTGTATGCTAAACCTGTTGTCATCCTGCTACCGACACCCATCCTACCTATAACACACTACCCTAATATCTAGGTCATGCCACCAAGAACTTCATCCAACCTTTTCTTAAACACCTCCAGGGATGGTGACTCCACCACCTCCCTGGGCAGCCCATTCCACTGAGAGATCACCCTCTCTGTGAAAAAGTTCCTCCTAATGTCCAGTCTAAATGTCCTCTGACGCAGTTTAAGACTGTGTCCTCTTGTTCTATCACTTGTAGCCGGAGAGAAGAGACCGGCACCCAGCTGGCTACACCTCGCTTTCAGGTAGTTGTAGAGAGCGATAAGGACTCCCCTCAGCCTCCTCCAGACTGAACAGCCCCAGCTCTCTCAGTCGCTCCTCACAGGGCTTGTGTTCCAGCCTCATATCAAGTGATATCAAGTCCTTTTCACTTGTACTTGTCTGCTGCATCTTAACTGGAAGAATTGTTTTCCCCTCCCTTGGTGGTAGATAGTACCTTGCATACTGGTAGTCAAAGAGGTGTAAGGTTACTTCGAGATGGAGAAGTAACAGTTATCCAAATATGTCTCTTAAAAAGTAACATTTGGTCAGCATTATTTAGTAAGAGAAAATGATGTTTCAGACTTGCTTTCACATTGTTTTCATACTTTCCTACTGACCCATTCCACCAAATGAGACTTCCAAACCCTCAACTTGTGTTAATTTGTCTTAGCTGATTTTATTTAAGCTCAATCAGCAGTTTTCTGGTCTTAGATAGATGTCTGTAGTTGTTAATTAATCCTGAAGACCCCAGTTGCCCAGTTGTGTTGGAAGTTGTAACACTGAGTGCCCAGGTTTTTAGAACATATTCAAGATTGTTCTTATTCTGTGTATCCCCATAATGGTAATTTCCCCTTCATTTATGGAGTAATTTGGGGTTTGTTTAGCTTTTAGTCATATTATTGATCATTACATAATATACTCCTGTTTTGCCAGTTAATTTTCACAGTTGTTTGGTTTGTTTCAATGCCAATTTTCTGGTGATAGTTTTCACACTTTTTTGAGAGTGACTTTTTTTTAGAATAGTTACCTGATTTAATATAAATAAATATATCAATTTATGATTTTCTCTATTAATTTATTGCTATGGAAGGTGGCAGAACTACCCCTTCAAAATCTTCTGAAAACTGCACTTAGCAGCTCCATTATTCCATTGCAGCCTGTGTTCCAGGAACATTTGTTAATATTGCTCCTCATCATTCTGCTGAAAAAGAGCTAAAGAAGGTTGGGAAGAAAAGTCTCTCTCTTTGAAACTGGAAGGAAAAAAATTCTTTCTCTAGTGGCTTTGTGGGATCCTTGCTATCATATACAATGCTGTAAATATGAAAACGTCTTCAAATTTTCATCTGACTTAAACTTCAGGTCACTTCCTGATTTCAGTAGCTTTGTAGACATTCAGATTGTAGATTTTTTTGTGTGCTTATATACATACAGTCTAACTTTATATTGTTTTTAAAGAGATACATATTTTAAACTAGATTTATATCTTGCAGTAGGAAAAAATCTGAGTAATAACCAAATACTGGTTTAAGTCAATACTTTTTCAAAGATTCAGTGCATGATGTGTCTAAAGATTAGTCTAGAGTAATGCTAAAAATGCTTTATGAATCATTAAGTAGGCTTCTTTTGGAGGTTTTCTTAATGTTGTGCAATAGAGAATTTTTTTTATTCTTGGAGAATGAGTTAGTAGGGAAATTACTAGGGAAGAAAATTGCTCTGCATTTCTATATGTGCAAATCTGTTTTGTCTGAAACATCTCCAAACTTGATTTTGCTGGGTTTGGGGGACTAGCAAATGCCTGAGACTCTCACTGTGCCCTTGGGCTATTCATACACCTTTTTTTTTTGTAAACCTAACCATAGGATTCTGGATGGAGCACTTGTTTCTTATCTGGTGATTTTCGTGTTGGTTTTACTTTCCATTTGCAGCAAAGGGTTGTTTTTGTTCCTAATTAAATTGCTGGTAGTGACTTGCCCTCCTCCTTTATGCAGGTCATTGATTTGAATGGAAGTATTTAGGAGAAATAATTAAAAGAAAAAAAAGACCACTTGTTTTATGTGAGTTAGAAAGGATTCATTGCAAAATATGGAAGTGTTTGTCAATATGGGTCTGTGAGAAGAATGATACTGTGTGCTTAGCAGACTTTAAATTTTGCTTCTATTCTTTGCACTAAATTAAAATCCTATCTAGGTTTACTGTCCATACGAATGGTCTTATAAAACTTCATTTTGTCAATAGTGCAACTCTCATTTGTAGAAAGGATTTCAGATCCTGTTTCACTGAGTATTGCATCATTCCCCTTCAGACCAGTTCTGTCACTTGCTTTCTCCTGTTCTTGAGTAATCTGTTCCTTATACTGGGAAGGAGCTCACTAAAGAAGTGCTAAGCCTTCTTACTGGTCAGCTCCTGAGGTGTTTACCCACACTAATGCCAAGTTACAGGTAAAATAAGCTGTTTCCATTAGGTCATCTTATTTGCTGATTTGGGTCTGTGAGAGAGATAAAAAGCCAAATTGCCTAATTAAAACTGGCTTTTTGTGCATTTATTGGTAAAACTTAGTTGTGTAGTGATAGGAAGGAGTTCTGGACTTGAGCAGCACTGCTGGTGAGGTGTTGAATATTTCTGCATTTGTTCATTGTGTAAACCATAAATACAAGACCTTGTGTCTGTTACAAATTGTTCTGCAGTATGTTCCTGACAGTTTAACTGCTGCCTAATTGGTAACGCTAATGGAGTCAGTCTATAAATTAATTTTGACTGGCAAAATTAAGACTGGCTTTGGTAGCTTGTCCAACATATTGAGGCCTCTGGTTCGACTCTGGTCTTCAATAGCAAAGTACGCTCCAGGGAAGTGATGAAACAAGTTAAGCTCCTTTTTTAAATGGCACTTTTTAGGTAGCATTATCCACAGAGGAATTCAGAAAAGAGATAATTAAAGGTTTGACTTGTACGTACTGCTAAATACACAATGATGTTTCTGGGAAATGCAAAGCTGCTGACTTTGTTTTGAGCAGGTACATATGTATGATTCAGTAGGAGAAAATTAAATAACTTTTTTAACAGTTCTCAACCTAACATTGGAATTTTGATTCAAGTAGTATACCAAGTGTTGTGATATAAAAACAAAAAATAATAAATATGTAGTAAGGTATTCAGAAAGCATACTGTCCTGTCATGTTGCATAGACTATTTATTGTAAATATAACCATTTTAGGTCTAAATTGAATTGTGTCTTGCATAGAACTTGTTCATGGTTTTGAATGTAACCTTAGAGTCACTGATAACAGCATACCAAATCCAAGGCAATTCTTGTCAATTTGTTTCCTATCTCTGTTGATAGGAAACTTACTTTTATTCTGAATGCAAGTACGTAATGGTATTCTGTGACTTAGTTCTCCTCGAATTTAATGGGAATGAATCAAAATAGATGATTGAGACGGTTTTGTGTATCTGTTCACAAACTCAATTAATTAAGTCCTCTGTAGTTACTTTGTCCTGGATAATCTTGGACCAAGCAAGACTGCCCTGGACAAAGTGGGTGAAAATTCTCTAGAAACTAAACCAACTGGTCAGGTCCTCTCCCTAATCCAGCCAAATGAGCAGTTACTGAAGCAATTTTCTGACTGCCAGCAAACTTGTTCATGATCTGAGTGTGAATCAGCCTTGACTGTTGGTGCAGTGACAGGCAGTGTTTAGCTTATTGAGATCTACTGTTTTTCACACAGAATCACAGAATTAGTAAGGTTGGAAAAGACCATAGAGATCATTGGGTCCAACCTATCACCTGTTACCTACCTGTTGTCATCCTGCTACCAACCCACCACCCTACCAATAACACACTACCCTAATATCTAGGTCATGCTGCTAAGTACAGCATCCAACCTTTTCTTAAACCCAGCTGGCTACACCTCCCTTTCAGGTAGTTGTAGAGAGCGATAAGGTCTCCCCTCAGCCTCCTCTTCTCCAGACTGAACAACCCCAGCTCTCTCAGTCGCTCCTCGCAGGGCTTGTGTTCCAGTCCCTTCACCATCCTCGTCGCCCTTCTCTGGACCCGCTCAAGGATCTCAACATCCCTCTTAAACTGAGGAGCCCAGAACTGGACACAGTACTCAAGGTGTGGTCTAACCAGTGCTGAGTACAGGGGGAGAATAACTTCCCCCCAAAAAGGGGCAAAAAACCACAAACACCTGACTGGGAATTGAACCCGGGCCGCAGCAGTGAGAGCGCTGAATCCTAAGCACTAGAGGTTAGAGAGATTCAGTTAAAGGGATTCAGTACTAATGCGTGAAAATGCTTCGTAAACAATTGTTCTTAAATATTTATTAGAAACAATTTGATTTACTTGCCCTTGTCCAGTGAGAAGGGATGAAAATAAACACTTGCACAGCATTCCACTTGAGCTATAGAAGAGCCATTATATGGACTTTATGCACTAGGTCAGAGTTCATCACAGACAGTCCAAAGGTTATATCTTTTAGTGGGGTAATAATCTTGTGGTTTAAGGTTAACAAATGTAGAATTGTATCTAGAAGGCACCTTGAGAAATCATCTATTTAATGCCTGTGCTCTGGAGCAGGATTATTTTAATGTGATTTCTGATAAATGTCCAGCTAACCTGATGTTAGTTGTATCCTGTTTTGGAGACTCCAGATCCTGGCAGTCTGCTCCAGTCTTGAGCTGCTCTTAAGATTGAAAAGAGTTTCTTCTTTGCAATTTACCTGCTGGGATTTAAGCCCGTACTGGTTTTTTCCTATAGCAGCCTATTAAGTAGTTCATCAGGTCTCGTTTTCTCTTAGCTTAAACAACTCCTGTTCACAGAACCTGTTATTAATCATGTATTTTGTGCTTACTCTCATGTTTTTTTCAACTTTCTCCAGTTTGTTAACAGATTGCATGAAGTGTCCAAAATGGGACACAGTGCTCTGACTATTTTTAAGATTTACTAGATGTCTCCAATGTAAATGTGGCTGATGGTGAGAAACCTTGTCAGCTTTCAGCTGAAGAATCTGTACTGGTGGTAAATGACACCACTCTTGGGAATTGCCAATTGCAGAACCTTTTGATCCGTTCAAACTCAGGGCAGTAAGAAAAACAGTTTTAGAAGAGAAAAGGTAACAGTTGACTAATAACATTCTGTATGTTTGTCACTTTGCTGGAGCCATTATGTGTCTCTCTGAAGTAGCTTGTCTGTGAGTTAATTGGTGGGCTGAAAATTAATTTTAAAGCTAGTTTTTAAAACTTCCTTTTTTAAAAAAACCTTAAAATACAAAAAAATTGCAATCCTCCTTAATTTTAAAAAAAAAAATTTCAAAAGGTAAATGTCGGTTAGTTTGGATTTTCTCGCATGAAGGGCTTATTTTGAATTTGTACTTACCCTAGACAGGCATTTGATGATCAATTTATTTGGAATTTCATTTCATTAGTTTTATCATGTGCACAGAGCAACTCTAAAATGCTATGTAAAGGCTCTAACCAGTATTTTCAAATGACTAATTTTCAAACTGATTTCAATATTTTGCAACTCAAAGTGCTCATATTTTTACTTTGTCTTATTTATCTTAGAAAATTATTGGAGTGTTCAAACCAAAATCTGAAGAGCCTTATGGACATCTCAATCCAAAATGGACCAAATATTTTCACAAAGTTTGTTGTCCTTGCTGCTTTGGCAGAGGCTGCCTCGTTCCAAATCAGGGATACCTCTCTGAAGCTGGTGCCTATCTCGTGGATGAGAAGCTGGGGCTGGGAGTTGTACCTAAAACTAAGGTAAAAGTTAAAACACATAAATTCCCGAATTAAAAAAAAAAACCAAAACAACAAAGCAAGATTAGTCAGTTTTGGGACTGTAGTTGTGTAGATCTGGCTGTATATCATGTGTTATCCCAAAGCAATTTATAAGTAAGTAAGTCCCAAGGCACAGTGGTATGGTGTAGAAATAGCGACTCTGATATTTTGTTTTAAAGGATAAATTTAGCTGACTCTGAATCGAATGTGTTCTTTGGAACCACTTCAGTTTCTAGCATTTTCTGATGCTTTTGTGCCTCATGTTCAGGTGAGATATAAATTTGCAAAAATCAACATACAAAATTCCCATTATTGTTGAGATATATTAAATAGAAAATACCTTTATAAAATTTATGTTGGCAATGCCTCGTGCTTCCTTTTTGATTTTTTTTTTGGACAACTGAGCATAAAATTTAGTGTCAATTTGTAGTTTAAATAATAAGGAATTCTGAGCTGTGTTTGATATTTTTAGGTTGTCTGGCTTGTCAGTGAGACCTTTAATTACAGTGCAATAGATCGTGCAAAGTCAAGAGGAAAGAAGTATGCTTTAGAGAAAGTGCCAAAAGTTGCAAAAAAATTTAATCGAATTGGACTACCTCCTAAGGTAAGAGGAAAAATAAATAATGTGTGCACTTCCTGATTCTTACACAAACCTTTGAGTTAAAAGAAGAAAGAATATTTGTAAGTAACTTCAACAGTAGAAGAAAAAGTTGTTGCTTGTTGAAAGCTATTTAAATATCTGAAATTTTGATAAATATGACTCTTTTTGCAAAATCTATCCACTTTTACATCATTCCTTCATTTGAACTACTTTAATCATCTTGGCACTTTTTGTTTCATTTTACAGTCCAGCTTTCTGCTGGAGTAGTAACACATTAAATTGTTGCACATCTCACTTCTTTTTTCTATATGTTGATTGTTTGCTACATTTCCTTTCCGTGTCATGTTTTTATATTGTCAACCTATTCTCTTCCGTGCAATTTCCTTTTCCCTGCAGTTCTTTAATTTTCCCTAAATATTTGGTTTGCCTCTGTTGTTTGTTTTATTCTTTTCAGTATCCTGCTGTCTTCTTCCTGCCTGTCTGCAGACTACACTGACTAAAAGCATGACACCTTTCTTTCCTAATGAGCCTTGTTGTATCCCCAGAATATCACCGCACAGTTCTAATCCTAAGCTTTTAAAACACAAGTTACCTGTGGCTTGGGTAATCCACTTGTGTTGGTTCCCAGCAATTTAGATCCATGTGACAGAGGTTGTGCAAGCTGTACCAGCGTGGTTATTGCAGCTTGCTGGGTGTTCACCCATGGCTCTGCATGTGTTTATTATTTACCTGCGTTTTACTTCTCAAATACAAGTTCTCTTTTGAATTTTAATCCTGAGCACCTTTCCTGTTTTACATACACATGGTGCTTATGCCTTCTCTTGTTTTTTAACTTGGACTCTTTTGGGAGATGTATTTCAGTCAATTTTGTGCAAGTCTTTGAAAACTTGGCTAATGCTGCTGTTCTCGTTAGTGAAGGTTAAAAGGTTTTCTGAGAGGAAGGTTTTTCTCCTGTCATTTTTAGTAAGTTTTCTCTGAACTATCAAACCAAGTGTTTTCAATGAAAAAGAGAATAGATATTATTTCTTTCCTTTTGTTTCAGATATTTCTTGAAATACTGTTTGTTTCTGTTGAGTTGTCTGGCTACATTTTATTCCTGTTATACTCAGGGAGTGTTTTAACAAATATTTTAAAAAAACACGACCAAAAGCCTTAGAAAAACTCCCTCATGATTTGAGTCTTACCTTTGCTTTAGAATTTAGGAATGGAAGAGAAACCACTTAGTAATCTTTTTTTAATGTCATATTTCCTGTGTTCTGAGCAGGAAAACTCATCTTTTCAAAGTTGAGATGACTTATGTGACCTACCCAAGTGCATTTTCCGAATGCTGTTTCTCACTGTTTCAGGTTGGCTCCTTCCAGCTGTTTGTTGAAGGATATAAGGAAGCTGACTACTGGCTCAGGAAGTTTGAAACGGATCCTTTACCTGAGAACACAAGGAAAGAATTTCAGTCACAGTTTGAAAGATTGGTTATCTTGGATTATGTCATCAGAAACACAGGTATTTGTTAGGGTCTCTTGGTATCTCTCTCCTTCTGTGAGGCAGAAATGGTAAGCAGTGCTGGCTCAGAGCTGGTGCTGAAGGCCTTTAGTGCATTTCAGATGATTTTCTCATGTCTGAAAGCCAGAAAATAGCAATTTAAATTTAAAAGTTACTTTGGATTGCAATACGAAAAAATCCAAACAACCGTTTTTAGCTGTTACTTGATATTTCTAAGCAGTGTAAGAATTCAACAATACTTTCATTATACTTTAATTCTCTGTAACGGATTAAAATAAAGGGTGTTGGGGTCTCCAGAGCTGTAAGAAAATCCATGAATGCAATTCCTTTTATGCTAAGTAGGAGCCAATAACAACAAAGTTTCCCATCAGTGCACAATAGTTCATATTCATGGTGACAAGGCACTGAGGAGGAGCTGCAATGTGAACCTGTCAGTTCTCCTACACTCATTTCTTTTCACTCAGAAGCTGGTATTTGTCTGTGGACTATGTAGGTGAATTACTTCTTGAGGAATCCAAAGGCAATTTTATTTTTAAAATACTTCCTTTGCTGCTTTGTGGGCATCTTTACTTTTCTCAAGACATGACAGACTCCTGATGGGTGTTTAGTTAAACTTAAGGGACCACCTTAAGATGACAGAAGGACCTACAAGTCCATGCAGTCATCCTTTGTTTGAAAGAATTTCTCAGAGCCTTCAATTTCCTGATTTTGTCTGAACAGTGCAGATATTTTC
>WEKX01024241.1:67962-80726 GCA_013390025.1 Pitta sordida
TTTGCTTACTGCTTCAGCTAAATATTTATGTCTTAATATATTTTCACGGTTTGGAAAAAAGGTTTAGCAGGTGTAAAGCTGCTTTTGCAACTGTAGCCAAAAGGGGCATATGGGGTAACAACCCTGGGAAGAAGTGTTGTGTTACTGAGAACTTGAAGCAAGCAGCAGAGCACTTAAGAATTGCATTTTTGCCTGTTGTTAATGATTAATTGTACTGGTTTTCTGTATTAGATCCCTTTCACTGGGCTTGGCTTCCTCAAGCAAAAGTTCCTTTCTCTCAGGAGACCAGAGATCTTGTTCTGCCTCGAATTTCTGACATGAACTTCGTACAGGACCTGTGTGAAGATCTTTATGAACTGTTTAAGGTGAATCAACTGCTTCTTGGAATTGAATATTACTGAAATAGCTGGTACCTCTAAAGGAAGAGTTAGATTCATAAAAACAAAAGCCATCTAACCTCTGTATGCCACAGTACTGTGCTATTTTAGCTTTAACGTTGGCATGGTTGAAAGGGTTAATGTAATTATAAAGAAATTATAAAGGAACTGTGTCACTGATGTGGTTAATTGATATTAATTAGTTCATCTGAATACATAATTACCTATTATATACCTAAGGTTCATATAATCAATTAGAGCCAGCTAACTCTAATAGCACGAATTTGTGTAAAAACTCCATTGAACACACGTGTGTGGTGTGTACACACCCAAACTGCAGCTCCACCTCTGTGTGGGTGTTTGCTTGGGAGTTGGACAAGATGATCCTTGTGGGTCCCTTCCAACGCAGAATATCCTGTGATCCTGTGAAAATAATGTATTTAACATAACTTAAAATACTTCCATACCTTTCATATACACATTGAGTTGATTTTGCATACATACATATATTGTGCTAAGATAGTGCTGAAATCTTAACAGTTTTTAAAGTTGAGCTCAGTTTAAAGTCCTGGAACTGTGCTACAGTATTGATGTGTAAAGAAATGTCCTTATCTGAAATATTCTGCAAACTATTGTGTCAGATGTTCAAATGAAAGTAATCCAACTAAGGATTGAAAGAACTGGAGATTTTACAACATATCTTTGACTCTGGGTTTGTTAGTTGAAGTCCTTAATAAATCTGAAGGAGTGTTCTTGTGCCAGAGTACATGTGAGAGAGAGAGAGAGAGCAGTGTAACGTCAGGTAATGGTATGAAGTTTGGTATTTGCCAATGCCCAGAAGTCATATCCACTGATGTATTTTACTTCTCTAATGTGGAACATTCTTCATTTTCACTTATGTACTGCAATAATTAGACCTTTTTGTGGGTCATACTAGGATCCCACTTGAAGCTTTCAAAAATTATTAAGAGTGTTGCAAAATGTGAATATGTGTATTATGATACTGATAAATTTATATATAGCTAAAAATAAACTGGTCATTTCCAATAATAACTGTTTGATTTCTTAATAAAGACCGACAGAGGATTTGACAAGGCTACTTTTGAAAACCAGATGTCTGTCATGAGGGGGCAGGTAAGACTGCTTTTGTAAAATTCTTATTTATGTATTTAATTTGTCATCACTTCTCACCTGCTTTTTGTTTCTAGGGGAACTAAACTGACTTCTGTGGAATTGAAAAACACTTTAAAGTATTTTCATCTGAGAAGACTAAATTTCTTGCTGGAGTTTGTTCCATTTCATATAGATGAGACAGCAGAAAGTGTATACTGATGGGTTTTTTTGCTTTTATGTAGGATTTTCTTAAATAATTGGATTTTATTGGTTTTGTGAGGGACGGGGAGGAGTTAACTGTGTATTCTTAGAAAGCATTTTTAAAATGAGTCATGAATTTGGATGATAAACTTGATGTTTAATTTCATTATGCTATTAAGATATGTGTGATTATTTTGGGGAGTTGACTTGATTATTCAAAACCTTTTGCAAGAAAGTGTTATTAGGTATTAAATTTTTTCATCCTATCAAATGTTAAAACCATCCTTGGAAACAGTCCAGCCATTTTCAGATTAGAAGTTGGATGATGGTTTCGTGTTTGGGTTTGGGGTTTGGTATTTTTTTTTATTGTGTTTTAAACTACCAAAACAAGACAGCAGAGAGTTTCTCCATCTTCCTGCTGTTTTAGACTTTAGGGCTGGTGTGAAATACTAGAGAAAAACCTTTGGCTAACAGAAATTATGTTGTTCATTGTAGTCATAAAATATGTAATGATTTCTGTAAATCAAGCAATTGGAGCAGATAAATTAATGGTCCTGTTTGCCCTGAATTTATTGAAACTGACTTCTCTGTGTTCATAAATTCAACATGAACAGTTTTAAGTCAGACATTCACAATTACGAGAGTAATTCAACCTTTTTTCTGTACAATTTCCTATATCAGCAAGTATCTTGCAGAAGACTGCAGCTCTGCTTAGTCAGATATTAGCCTTGTGTTGTGTGGTGGCTAAAAACCAGCAAACCTTACTTAGTCAGTTGAATTTTAGGAGTTATTTCTGAAATAATTCTTCTGAGAAGTTGGTGGTCACTGGAAGGTTGCTTCTTGAAGTTCTCATGCCTCTTAAACTGTGTTAAGTAGTTGTTTGGTTTTTTTTTTTTGATTAGACCATTGGCTCCAGGGAATCTTATTAAATAAAATGCTTGAGGAAAAGCATGATTGATACAAGAGAGATGTAGCTGAGGTTGTCTAAATTACTTTTCCACTCTGAAGGCTGCATCTGGAGATTTGATATTTGGGGCGTGTTTCTTTGGTTGGGAGGTTGTTTTGTTTAATCTCTTGAGCTATATAAGAGTGTTTCACTGTGAGAAATGCCAGGTTTTCAGGCATGGAGGAAATGCAGATAATGAGTAGTTCTTGGATGTCACTGGAAATACATCAGCAAACAAGGCTTTTTAGCATTGATTTTAGCCTTGGTTTTGGTGTAAAACCCAAGTATGTTACAAGGGCATTACAGAAGAGCTGGCTATTTAGATCACACGATAATGGGTGCATTCAGTTGTGATGAACTTGCAGGAAAGCCAGAACATCTAAATTCGTCCTTTAACGTGAGAATTTAAGGCTTAGAAAATGAAAAATCTTGTTGATAAAGGTAAGGAGACTGCATAGAAACATATCTTTAAATTTAAGTTTCCAATTTAAGTTCTAGATTTAAATTACCAAACATATTTGGAAGCCTATTTTTCTGAAGTTCAGGTCAAAAAACTTGGGAAGGGTTTCAAACCCAAAGTAAGCAAATCTCTCAAGAATGTAGAGTGTAAGCAACAGGTCACAGATATCTACAACGGATTGCCTCGGAACTGTGAAAATGTAAATGTCAGGTGGAATTGCTGGCAGAAACAAATTGCACTAAACCATTCAAAAGACTTTATTGGAGTTCTTTGGCCATGGAAGTGCAGAATGAGCAGAGGATCAGTGAGTCTCCCAAGGAAGGGCCATTGGAGGGAGGGTAAGGCTTGATATTGAGGATAATGCAAGTGTGTCACCACAGCTAAATTGAATACTTGCCTCAGTTTTCAGCAGGATTAGACTGAATATGGAATAAGGTATCAGGGCAATCCATGAGCACCAAAGTTTTGGAAGGAAGGTAGCAGATTCCTGTGAGTTGAGGGCTGAATGTGGATCTCAGCACTGGGTTTGGTATGAGGTAATAAGGCTTCATATATTCTCATATGAAAATAATTCATAGCTAAACTGCTGGTAGGTCCTCTGTTAAATTGTGTTGATGGCTTTCTCACAGGTATTTTTTCATAAAAGGTGCAATGCTTTCAAAGATGTGCTACATTGAAGATGCTCTTAGATTTTTGTCTCATTTTTTTCTGAAAATATGGAGAGGATTGCATGAAATAAGAAAAGTGTGAAAGGGTAGTCAGTGATAGAATGTTTTCATGTTGCTAAATAAATATGAGATTTCTACTTGCAATAGAGTATCTTTTAAAATGAATTTTAAAATCAATTTATTCATCAGCACAGTCCTTTACAGAATTTATAAGCCAGTTAGGCAGAGTTTTATTTGTGTCCTCTAACCTGACCTGCTCTTACTCTTTTTAGATACTAAACCTTACTCAGGCATTAAAGGATGAAAAAAGCCCCATTCAGCTCGTTCAGATGCCACGTGTGATTGTGGAGCGAAGTAGCACTGGAAGTCAGGGCCGAATTGTTCATCTCAGTAATGCCTTCACACAGACCTTTCATAGCAGGAAGCCTTTCTTTTCCTCCTGGTAGCAGCAAAAATACATGGGAAGAGTAAGTTTCTCTTGACTTTAGAAAGCTACTTCTTGGGAAGGCTCTGCAATAACGTACTTCTGCTGTATACCAAGAGCTCTGACTGCCGACACCTCAGAACTTAAATTCTAAAGATGAAAGAAATGTATTTTGAATGTAATAAAAGTTTACAATTTTTGTGTCAAAATTGTGAATTCTTACGTCAGGGAATGAAAAGAATTTCTCCATACTCTATTTTTGTATGCTAAATTAATGTATTCTGACTAAGGGAAGATACACAGTTTGCATATGCTGAGAAACTAATTTTGAATACAGCAAGATTTTTTTGTTTAATATAAATGTGAGAATCTATACTCTTATGGATTTCTTTTTATATGGCCTTTAAAAAAAGTTCAGAATGTTACCTGTGATTGTGCAAAATGCTTTTCCTTGGAATTTCTTCCTAATATTTTAAACTGGTTCTAGATTTTTGTAGGCTAGTTACTTGAAAAGTCATGCACTTAAAAAAAAGTTATCTGTTCTTGGCAAACAAGTAGAAGAATGGGAGAAGGGGAAAAAATGGTCCAACTATTTTTTTTTTTTTAATCAGGGACCAAAAGTAACTAAATGGGTGAATTGCTGCAAAATTCAACCCGGGTATATACACATGGGTGCTGTGACAAAATAAACTGAGTGTATGTTTCAGAGGTTGAAATTTCACTGTGGTGTTTAGAACTTGTGTATTTAAGCTAATATATGGAAAACTGTGGTCTTTCTTTATAGATACCTCACCATGGAAAAATTGCACCGTGTTGTTACAGGTTTCTTTTGCCATATGATATAAATGTATTCATCAGTTGTCACTAGAGTGGTTCTGCACTGTTACTGACAGCAGCAGTAATGTGTTCATCACAAAGCCACTCTGCCTTCTAAATTTCTAGCTAAACACACATTTCTTTTGACTGGAATAAAAAAAAAAGAGAAAACTGTTGTACACACAGCACACGGAATTATCATTATTGTGCCCTTAGCAATGTCGTGCTCACAATTGCCATTTGCATTTATGCTTCAGTTCCCTGGGTTACGAAGTGATAGTCAATGTTTCTAGGTCTGCATGTCATGTAAATATTTTTATTTTAGTCATTTTCGGGACACTTAAGGCTGGGAATGGGGAAAAAGATTGCTTCTTTTATGAAACCTTCAGTGTTTCAGACATTGCTGTATTTTGTAATTTTAAGCAATACTGTCGAACTCAGAAATAATAAAATGCTTGTATTTTATTGTAATTTTGAGTGGACGTAAATATTAATGCAGCGTGCCAGCACCTTCACAAGCTGCGATGTTTAAGCCTTAACCGTGACTCTCCCGGTACGCTGGAGTGCCCAAGGAGATGGCAATGCCCACCTTTCTAAGCTTTACCCAGTTCATTACACAATCACACCCGGTGCTGGTGCCGCAGGACCGCGCNCTGGTGCCCCCTGCGTCATCCTGTCGTCGCGTTTGTCCCCAGGTCCTGCGCTGCTCTTTGTGAAGACCGACCAAGGAAAGGAGGAAGGAAGACGATTCTATGCTTGTTCAGCTTGTAGGGATAGGAAAGAGTGTCACTTTTTCCAGTGGGAAGATGAGAAGGTAAGAGAGCGGCGCTGCGGGGGCTCCCGGGGGGGGAGGATGGCTGGAAACATTGAGAAAGTAGGTTTCGATTAGATGTTAGGGAGAAATTCGGGACTGCGGGGCTAATGAGGCACTGGAATAGGCTGTCGCATCCCTGGAATTGCTCGGGGCCAGGTTGGATGGGGCTTTGAGCACATGGTGTAGAGGAAGATGTCCCTTGCCCATGGCAGAGAGGTTGGAGCTCCATGATCCTTAAGGTCCGTTCCAACTCCAACTGTTCTATGGAACGTCAGCGATTTTTTTCTTTAAATCTATTTTACAATTTTAAAAGTGTATTTTGTTCTGGAAATCTGTGGCTGTTGCCATTTTCTGAACTTTAATAGTTTACAGGAGAACGTGTTTCAAGTATAACTTTCAAGGAAGGCTGTGTACATTTTGAGCAAAACTGGCATTTGTTACTGCATTGCTGAAACAGATATTCAAGGTAAGAAGTTTGCCAGTGCTATGGAATGTAGAACAAAATAGGATACCACTGATGGCAAGTTGCTCTCATCTCCCATCACTAAGACAGAGAAAATCTGTTGAATACAAACTAACAATGGGATACACAAAATGCTGAGATGGTGGGATTCAGCGTGATGCTCAGTAGCATCAGAATATCTGCAACAATTTCTCATCATCTGAAAACCTTTGATCACATATTTTTCTTGGGTAACTTGTTGTATCCACAAATTTTCCAGGTGTCAGAAACAAGGCTTGCAGCACGGGAAGAATATAACAGAAATCATCGGCCTTTTTTCACGCACAAGCAAAATGTGGAAAGGTATTGTTAAGCGTAATTTCTTTAGTAAAAATGAAGTAGTCCAAGTTTAGGTATTCTGAATGTAGAGAAAATGTTTCGAGATTCTTTAAAATATGAAATCTGGCAGGGAGATTTGGGCAAATAAGAACTGGTTGACTGCAATGGGAAAATAAGGTGAAATAACTGATTAGAGTTATTAGAGTAACTCTAATAACTCTGTAATGACTGGTTGGAATATTTTCAACCCAGGTGGGGGATTTTTGTTTGGTTTTATAGTTCTTATGTTTGTGCTCATAATGTGTTAACAACAGGTCATGGCAGTTTCAGTTAAAAATTATTTTTGACTTTAGTGTGCAAAAGTAACAGGGTTAACACTGTGAAAAGAGGCAAACACAGGAACAAATAATGTCTGGATTTTGTGTATAAACTTACAGGACTTTGCTGGAAGTTGATAGAATTTTCACTCTGGAGTCCAGTTACTTTGTGGGGACTTCCAATACATACATTTTTTCATAAATAGTTCTTCATTCATGTGTGGAGCTTGCAAGGACAATGTGAACTGCACTGTCTGTTTAAATGTCTGAACACTTAAAAAATACCCTCTCCATATCTCTGCTTCATATCTTTCATGGAGGCTTTCTGTAAAGTTTGTTCCCTGTTGTCCTTTGTGTTTCAAGGTACAAGAATTTTGTTCTGCTGCCATTATCAAAGAGGAGGTTTTGCCAGGAATGCCAGCAGTTGCTATTGCCAGAAGAATGGGAAAAACACTCGGATCACCAGTTCCTCTGTGATATCTCCACCACCCAGCTGAAAAGTCCCAGTCAACTCCTGTATCCACTGGAGAATAAAAAAACAAATGCACAATATTTATTTGCAGATAGAAGTTGCCGGTTTCTGCTTAATCTCCTTATTGATTTGGGATTCAGCCGGGTTCTCTCTGTTGGAACACCCAGGTCTGTCAGTGAGAATTGTTACACTTTCAAATAATATTTCTCCCTCAAATCTGCAGCTTACTAATGATTACATAACGAGTAATTATCCCGTCATAAGAACCTCCCTGTGCTTTCGTTGGTTGGAATTATCCAAATTGAGATTACTGTATTTTCTCTGTTGGTTTTAGTTTAGTAAAGTACTAGGCATTCTTGTCTTGCAAGATCGTTTCTAAAGGCAATGATGATGTGTTAATTTTTTTATACTTCAGGCTTCATGAAATGATCCAGTCAAAAGCATCACAAGAGGAAGATTTCAGGGTTAGAAGCCTTCTGCTGGATATTGATTTCAGGTGGGTTTAAACATTTATCTGTCTGAAGAGTATGTACAGAGATTTGTGTTCTTACTGCTTTAGAAGATAAATTGGTGGCTGTTTCCCTTTTCTTGTCTTTGTCTTGGTTTGTGCACACATACACAAATGACATCCAGTTTATGAGAGAAGTAATTACACTTAAATAAATTCCTCAGTATGTGTTGTCAGTAACCAGAACCCAAAGATAGTTTTCCTAAGGCCTGTTTTCATTCTAAGTGCCTCCCAGGACACAAAAGAAGTTGTTTCTGTTTTTCTGCTGCTATTAAAACTTATTTTGCAGGTATTCACAGTTTTACACAGAGGATGAATTCTGCCACTACAACATGTTCAATGATTATTTTTTTGGTGGAGAGGTAAGACTAAGTATTCATTGAATGCCCTTGTAAAAAAGTGTACTAGTCTAGTAGAAAACATCATGAGAACAAGAGATCAACAGTGCTGAAAATCAAAGAATGGTAGTCCCTCTTCAGCAGTTCTTTCCCACTTGATTCAAACTTGAAGTTGACTATTAAATTTGTGCTAATTAACATTGCTTACACACCTTAGCTGCTGCTTTTATTAAAATGACACTTTGGTGTGAGTTGTTGCCTTGTAAATATTCATTAGCCCTGGTTTTGTGTTGCTGCAACAGAATTCCTTATTTTATTCTGAGGCTTTATAAGTCCAGTGGATACTACAGGACTTGATCGCTGCTACTTGAGGTGGGAGGGGAGATGGGGTTTTTATGTGTCATTCCAGAAAACCAAGGTCAGAAGGTTATAAACCTTGTCATAAAATGAGGTTGAATTAGTGTAATGGTTAAAGAAAATGCCATATTCCGTGTGGGTTTTTTTAAATATCATATCAAGTGCTTAATTTGGAGTTTGTTAGGAAACGTGCAGCTGTAGTAGGACATCTAGTGTAGCTTTGTAAGAGAATCACAGCCCAATTCAGTTCCAAACATTAATTTCAAGCACTTATCCCAACAATATACTCCCTCTTTGCTCTTCCTCTACCATTAGTAAGCCATTGCTGATTTACATAAACATGTTTTTTGCAATACAGTTCACAGCATGAAGTTATTTTCAGATTTTTCCATTCTAAAGACTACTTTGAATCTTGAAAATAAAAAGAATTGTTTAGAGTGAAATGGGAAGCTGGTCTGAAAGCTTTAATTTTTTTTTTGATCCATCATTGTATTCAAGTTTTGTATTTTTCAGTAAACAATATTCCTTCATACAGAGGGAATAAAACCAGATTGTACTCTTGTTTTCATGGATGTAATATTCTGGCTTAAGGAAGAAAAGCAGAGTTTACTAGAGCAATGTTACCAAAGTCATAGAGAAAGGAAGAGGCATTTCTTGAATCTGTATTTATGGAGATTAACCTCAGTTTCTTACAGGCTGCCCGTGAAACTTGCAGGAAATTCCTGGATGAAGATAATGGTGGAAGAGTCATTATGGTAACTGATCCCCCGTTTGGAGGTTTAGTGGAAGCACTGGCTTCAAGCTTTAAAAAACTGATGACAATGTGGAAGGAGACAGGGAAGGAAGGTATGTATTAGAGCCAGAAGAAAAGTACCTTTTTAAAATAAGTCTGTTATTCTTGCTACTCAGGTGAATATGAGCACACTTGTGTTATAATCTTTAAAGATGAACTACTGTATATCTAATTTAGTCTCCTGATGTTTTTAGTTTTGCAATGCCAAATTCTCAAAGTCCATCTTAAAACCCTTTAGCACTCTTTTCCAAATCTACTTTCCCTTTAAAATGGACTTTGAAGGTAGAGGAAAAGAAGCTCATAAACCAGTACCATTTCTTACCGACCCAGGTGAGTTGTTAGTTATGTAGCAATTACAGCTGCACGTGTATAAAATGTGCCACAACTTTCTGTTGTCTACAGGAGCTAGTCCATATGCCCAAGATGACAGGCATGTCTATGTTTATGTGTTCAGGGTGTTTACTGTAAATTTCTCCTGCTTCATGTACCTTGTTTTTCTCTTTTCATTCCTAGGTCATGCCAATAAAGAGATGCCCGTGTTCTGGATATTTCCATACTTCTTTGAGTCTCGTATTCTTGACTTCTTCCCAAGCTTCACTATGATGGATTACCAGGTCTGGCTGAACCCAGTGAATCTGCTAAATGTCAGTTGTGTGCAGTGTGGACAGGAATTTGAATTGAAGCAGATACCATGGTTGCAATTCTCTGTAAATGGGCCTTGTTCTTGAACTTTGATGGTGTTGGAGCCTGTGACGCTCATTATGTGAAGCCTGGATTCTGTATTTCTATTAGTCATACCTTTGATGACTTTACCATGTTCCTGCAGTTGATTTCATATTTTTGACTTGTCTGTTATTTATCCATTAACTAATTTCTTCTGCCAGGTTTTTGGTGTAACAGAATTTGCACTAGTTTTGACAGCTGCTCATTTCAGAGATGAGAGGTAACTTGAGGAAGGGTGATGTGTTTTTCACGGATACTGGAATATCAGCCCTGGTCAAAAAAAAAGAAAAAAATTAATGCTTTCTGGGACCAGAGTAGAATGCCAGCAATAGAATTATTTTTAATTCCTTAATAAATCAACTTGTAAGTGATTATGTATATGATAGCAATATCCTGGCATTAGCTTCTCCAGTATTTTATCCATTCTGTGTTTCTTTAAGCACACCTACATCAGTGAGTTTTGGGAGCTCAGCCATGGGTATTCATCATGTTAAAATTTGAGATTTTTTGTATAACAATTCTGCATTAATTTTTACGTTCTGGAAATCTGTGGAAGAAAGTTGGAAACTCATGCTGGACTAGTCTTCATTCCTGCTGATGTCCAGAAATGAGACAAGTCTCTGAAAGCAGTTGTGGAAAAACCAGTGCTGATTGGATTTGCAACTTTGTAATTATTCTGAAATAGATTGAAATACATGTCAACAGTGTAATTCCTTTTTATTTTTTTATGCATTGCTCGTGTACAGCAGCTGCAATGTTGTCTTAGGTACCCCATGCAAAAGAGCAAAAAGGGATCAGTAATGTAGGATTATTGTAGTATTGTATTAGTTTCTTGAGTCTAGGCTGATACTGTGGTTGCACCAATTACGAAGTAAGACAGCTTGCTGTAGGATTTGTAATCTGGTTTGGGGTTAGAGGCTTTCACATAAATATGGACACTTCATAAGGCACATATGAAGATAGTAAACTTGTCAATAGGTCTGCTGGTGCTCAGCATTCAGTTTAGGACTCTTTTTTTATGGTTTTATTTTTCCAGGTAGACTATGATAATCATGCACTGTATAAACATGGCAAGACAGGTCGCAGACAATCTCCTGTCCGTATCTTCACAAACCTCACCCCAAGTATGATTGTTCTTCCTGCAGAAGAGGGTTATAGGTAAGTGTTAATGTTCAAGTGACTAAAAGAATGTCTTCATTCTTAATTAGGGCATAAAGTCTCTCAGGGAGTGTGGAATGGTGCTGTTCATTATTGTTTTCCCTAACGTGGATGCCAGGCTCAAGAGCACATTTTTCTGTCTCATTCTAAAGTTGTGTGTTATCTGAACAATATATGGGAGAGCTGAGCACCTAAAAAGAAGTTTGTATTTTCCAGTGTGGAGTGATGAGATGCCTCAGCTTGTCTGTAGGAAATGTTATGTATACCTATAAGAGAGGTTTACAGCTATGAGTGATATGTAATTAGCTTTGTTGAGATACTAGTTAAAAAAATGAACACTAAGAGAAGCATCAAAGACAGAGGAATGGATTTAGTTTGATTTACTATTGATAGTGTTGATAATTTGAACTCAAGCACCTGAATTATACTATATGAATGGCATAAGTGTTATTTATGCCTCAAATTTATTGCCAAGCTTGTATAAAATCGTTTTCTGCACAAATAGTGCCCCAGTACCTTTTTTCCCCAGGTTTTGCACGATATGTCAGCGATATGTTAGTTCTGGTAACCAGCACTGTGAGATATGCAATTCATGTACATCAAAGGTAAGTATTTTCACTTCTTTCTGGACGGCAGTTTTAGCAGCAGACAACACTCTGTAATATCTGCTCTAGTAAAAACCTGTTCTGATACCAAGTTCCACAGGAAACCCCAACAGCTCAGTCTTATTTACTTGCTGTTACCTTCACAGGACATCTGTCATAACCCACTGGGAGTTAATTTCTCTTTCCCTGATTCCTTTGTGTTGGAAGGAGGACAGGAAAAATTTGCTATTTGCCATTTACACCATAACTTATTCACCAGTGGTCTGGTGACATCTGCATTTTTTCTTTCTTGTTTTGAAGTTGCAGAACTTGCTAATTTTAAAATGCAGCCCTTTCACTGGGGTTGTCACAGAGTCTCAGGACTATTGTTTCCGAGTTACAGTCCTTCCTACAGAGGACTTCTTTCTGTAAACAGTGAGGACCATACACCAGTAGTTTAGTTTTAAGAGTCTGTTTAAGGAAGCTGTTAAGCAGTGTAGGAGGAAAACCAGAGAGGCGAAAGCCCAGACAGAGCTCAACCTAGCTGTCTCTGTCAGGGATAACAAGAAAAGCTTCTACAAGTACATTAACAGTAAAAAGAAAGGCAGTAACAGCCTCCACTCCCTCTTGGATGCAGAGGGTAACATAGTAACCAAAGACGAGGAAAAAGCAGAAATACTCAATGCACACTTCGCCTCCGTTTTTAATAACAAAACAAACTGCCCGCAAGAAAACTGGATCAGCAGTGGCATGGAAGGAGCCGGGGTGCAGTATAACCCCCTTGTAATCCAAGAGGAGGCAGTCAGAGACTTGCTGAGTGGCTTGGACCCTCATAAGTCTATGGGACCGGATGGAATCCACCCGAGGGTCATGAAAGAACTAGCAGATGAACTCGCCAAGCCACTCTGCATAAT
>WEKX01024241.1:80872-93754 GCA_013390025.1 Pitta sordida
TAGACCTCTTCCTCCAGGCTGACGACACCAGAACGAGAGGGCGCAGCCTCAAGCTACGCCAGGGGAGGTTTAATCTTAACGTTAGGAAGCGGTTTTTCACGGAGAGAGTAATTGCATATTGGAATGGGCTGCCCAGAGAGGTGGTGGAGTCACCATCCCTGGAAGTGTTTAAGAGAAGACTGGACGAGGAACTTAGTGACATGGTCTAGCTGGGGGGTGTAGGGCTGGATGACCCTGGGCCCCTTCCGGCTCGGAGCGGCCTGCTAGACTGTGAGGCATCTAGGTTGGTATTACGCTCTTGGTCACTGTACGGGTATTAGATGGTGAGTTGGACTAGATGATCCTTGTGGGTCCCTTCCAACTCATAATTTTCTGTGATTCTGTGATTCTGTAAATAAAAACCCCATTTATTTGTCTTTTGTAGGATGGCAGACGATGGAAACATTGTGTTCTTTGCAAAAAATGTGTAAAACCCTGTAAGTACAGAAAAATGCTTTTCTAAATAGGAATGCACTTAGTCCAAAGAAACTGAGATTACAAACCAGGAGAGAAAATGTAAAAGAAGTAGGAAGTAGTAGAAAACATAGAGTAAAGGAAAAGTCTCACTTTCATACAAGTTGCTATTTATTAATTTAAGTGTATTTGCACTTTGTGGAAATCTGATAAATTCTTGTCAAGGCAGACTAAATCACATTTATATTTATTATGGGAAAACTGAAATACGTAATTTCATTTGTCATTAAAGTGTTTCCTGATTTTGTAAACTTTTTCGTTAGAATTTCATGAACAAGAAGGGAATGACTGGAATATTTGAGAGTGTGATAAAGATTCGTTTCATGCACAAATTTAGTTCTATTTATAGCTCTGTTCAAATAGCTGAAGGAATGTTTTTGTTACTGTCACAGAAATCAGAACTTGTAAGTGCATTGTAACATCTGGACTAGGTCTGCACATACAGGATAATAGTTCTAATGGCAAAATAATTCACACATAATTGCACAGTGTATCTAGTGACACACCTGGCTGCCTTATGAAATGTAATGAAGGACCAGGAACTGATTACATCCATCTCTGTAAAACCAATCCAGACTTAAAAACCTGCTATTGGCCCCTATATTTAAAGCTTGTTTTCAGAGTTACAAACCTTTTCAAGATCATAAACCATGTTACTTATTTTGCAGCCTGGTTTCACTGTAACAATTGCAAGTGCTGTGCTCTTCCAAACCACAGCTGTGAGAAGACTCCTGCTGCCTGTTTTGTTTGTGGCAAGGCAGGTCACAAGCGCAGTGCCTGTCCCAGTTTGTCCCACACCACCACAACTTGCCAGTAAGTGATACTGCGTTGCTGTAGCAAAAGCCAGCACTTAGATGAGATGAGCTCTTGAGCCATGGAGTTAATTTAGCAAGGGATGACTTTTGGCTTTAGGTGCTGCTGTCAGCTTTCACTGTTGCTCACTTGCTGTATTTGCTGGGGAGTATCCTGAAGGGCAGGTGTGGTAAAAGGCAGGTCACTTACTGTGGCTCCCAGTTCCCTGTCTGTGGCTGTTCTTTCAAAAGTGCTTTATGTGGATCACAAACTTGGTGACTGGTGCATTGGAGAGCTCTGTCAAAGAGACTGAAAATTGAAGTAATATAACACTTCTATCCTCTTTGAATTCCTCATGAAAGGTCAGAGAAGAATGTCTCTGTGTGGTTTATATTGCTTCCTGTTTCCTTTGCTATGTTGTGGTGTATTTTGCTTTTTTCCTTGTGGTATTTCAGATGCTTTTTGTAATATGATCTGAATCTCCTCCATCAGTGAGGGTCACATTGAGTACTTTTATTCTTCCATCATTTTCCTTCTGTAATATACAGAATTACGTATTTGTATGTATCAGAAGTCTGAAAAAAATGTATATGGTGGTCTTCAGCTAGAACTAACTGAAAGGAGGAGGGGGCATTTGCTAAGAGAGATGCAGCAGTTGGCTCAGTCTTTCCAGTTGGGGATAGTTGACCTGCATTTTGTAACTCCTTCTCCAGAGTCATGGGTTTGTTTGTGATTCTGACTTGAGTGGCTGTAGTGGTGGAAATGCAAATCTTCCCTCACAAAAGCTGTGCCTCCTATTGCATAGTGAGATTCAGGTAATTACCCTGATGGATCTGTATAAAAAAACTGCCCTGATGCCTTCTGGATGGCAAAGCAGTGCAGGTGTACTGGTGGCTTTGTGTCCTGCTGCGGTGTTAGACCATGTTTTGGCTCAATGAGATAAAAGGTAGCAGTGATTTTGTTTATATAGCTCTTTTAAAAATTCCACCTCTTAATGATTTAGGGATTTTTCTTTGTTTAAAAAAGCTAAAAAGGATGCTAAAAGAAATTCATGAAGCCTCTTCTGTCAAGTAAGATACTAATCTATCAATTGTACCAGATGGTTTCATTCTTTCAGGTCATCAGTTACTTCTTTTGGTGACTTATTGCAGAAGCTAACTTAGATTTCCTTTTTTAATGAAAAGTTCTGTATGTTTTGTTCATTAGAATTATTCACTGTTTTACATTATGAAGTACATGCTTTGCCAGACACTTCCCAGTTGTATTTAGGTGTTTGCAGGACTCTGCACAATATTAAACTTCATGTACTTTCTTCTAAGCCTTCCTAGTATATGTGTATTCACGCTTTGTATATTCAGCAAGGAACTCTGTGTGTGCTTTTTGTACTTGGTGAGTGAATTTCTTAAGTTTTCTATATCCCCTTTTAAAGTTAAATGCTGAATAAGTACATAAATGAAAGAAAATTAATAGCACTGAAGTGGACAAACAGTTTTAGGAAGTTGAAATGCCACAACATTGTAAGATGGAATGTTTCTCCTACTTTTTGTGACAGCACTTCACATAATGTCACTACAGTTCATGTACTTCCATGGACAGATTATTTAAAATACCAGCAAATGTAAAAGTGTGTTCTCCATTTTATTCTAATCTCTTTGTTCCTGTTTTGCTTTTCAGAGATGGCAAAAAGAAGAGGCAGAAGACTCTAAAGAGGGTGAAGATGGGTGTCTGTAAAAGGTTGGCAATGAAGCGTGCCATATTCTCCAGGAGGAAAGTAAAGAATAAGAAAAAAAAGACATGACTTTCCTTGCTGATACATACATACGTATTAATTTATTTTTTTATGGCCAGCCTTTGCTTCCATTTTCTAAAAATGTAAATATGAACATCCCAAATAAAACCTGATTGAATTAAAAGTGACCGTTCTGTTATTAAACATCATTACTGGCACCAAAACCCCCAGCCTGAGCGAACTAGCACAGCTCTGACCATGTGTTTGTATAATGTAACAAGTTGATTAGGATGAGCTATTTGTCTGATTTGGTGGGAAGTGATTCTCCCCCTGTACTCAGCACTGGTGAGGCCACACCTTGAGTGCTGTGTCCGGTTCTGGGCCCCTGAATTTAAGAAAGATGTTGAGATGCTTGAGCATGTCCAGAGAAGGGTGACAAGGCTGGTGAGGATCTGGAGCACAAGTCATATGAAGAATGGTTGAGAGAGCTGGGGTTGTTTAGCCTGGAGGAGACTCGGGAGACATTACCCCTCTCTACAACGCCCTGAAAGGAGGTTGTACCAGATGGGGTTTGGTCTCTTGTTCCAGGCTACCAGTGACTGAACAAGAGGATGCAGTTTCAAGCTGCACCAGGGGAAGTTTAGGCTGGAGGTTAGGAAAAAAATTCTTCACAGGAAGAGTGACTGGCCATTGGAATGGGCTGCCCAGGGAGGTGGTGGAGTCACTGTCCCTGGAAGTGTTTAAAGAGACACTGGATGTGGCACTGAGTGCCGTGGCTTAGCTGGTGAGTTTGTGTCAGGTAATAGGTTGGACTTGATGATCAAAGGTCTGTTCCTGGTTAATTCTGTGATTGAGTCTGACACTGAGGGGGGTCCTGCTGAGAGGTGAGAGCCTGGTGCGTGCTGTGGCTTTGCGGTTGCTATTAATTTCTCTCCAAATGTTCAAGAGGCCAGGAAAAAACCCAAACCAAACCGTAAAGGTACTTTACTTTAGTACAGTATGAGTGTCCCCGCCTCTCCTGCGGGAGACAGGGAGTTTGATTCCCTCCAGGGAGGCAGTGGTGCTGTTTAAGGGCTGGCCTCGCTGATCCTTGTGGGTCCCTTGTGGGTCTCAGCCCGCTCGCTGAGGGGCGGAGCGGGATGTGCCGGTGCCCAGCGCCGCCCCCGGAAGCGGGAGCGCGGGGAGGGCAGGGAAGGAGCCGGGGAGGAAGGAAGGGAGGGGAAGGGAAGGGGAGGAGGGGAAGAAGGGAACCGCAGCCATGCCCGCCTTCCGGCTGGTCGGGGAGAAGCAGCTGCCGCAGGAGGTGGTGTTCATGTCCTGGTCTCCCAAAAGGGACCTCATCGCCCTGGCCAACCGGGCGGGGGAGGTGAGTGCTGCTGCCTCTCCCTGCGGGCCGAGGTGCCTTTGGTGCTGCTTGTGGCATCGTTCGTGTGAGCCTGGCCCAGCGTTTGGGAACAGTAGTTCTTTAAAATCAAGTTTCTTAATACTTAGCGCCCTCCACCCCTTTTTTTTAAAATTCTGATTTCCACACAAATTCACTCCTGATGCGTTCGTTGCCTGCATTTGTTGTATTGTAAAGCGCTTGAAATTTCCTATTTAAATCGAGTCTGTAGCGAAGTGTTTTTTTCTTGGCGCTTCAATATGTGATCACACATAAGGACAAGACTTGTGCTTTGGGGCTGTCTGCTGGAGAGGCAGTGGGAACCCTGTTGGTTTCTGTCCTTGGACAAGGCTCAGCTTATTTCTCTGCAGTGCTCTGAACAGCGAGCTGCCTTCTGAACGAGCACAGGGAATCATCTGCTGGAGGAGTAAGTGGGATTTAGGACAAAGGAGTTATTGAAAACTGATTTTAAAAGTGCATCTTGAACTGAATTTACATACTGGTATTAATGGGAGAATGTAATTTAAGTGTGTCTTCGATGTATTTGCTTTGCAGGTTCTGCTTCATCGGCTTGCAAACTTCCAGCGGGTGTGGAGTCTGCCTCCAAATGAAAATACAGGAAAAGAAGTGACTGCTCTCGCCTGGAGACCAGATGGCAAAAGTAATGTCAAGTATACGAGGTGATATGGTGCAATAAAAATTCTGTGGGAAGTCATTAATATTGTGGTGATGATGCCTTTTATCCACGAAGGAAATTTTTGAGCTTTTAGCTTGAAGAGAAGGATAGATTAGTTTTATGGAGGTTCATTCACGGTAACAGAGAGACTGACACTATTGAATGCAATTGCAAGAAAGATTTGCAAGGCAAATTTATGTCCAAAATACTGCTTTTCAGGATATAACAAAGCTTCAACCTCCTAACTAAGCAGAGTAATTTTTTACAAACTACAAAGTTCATTGGCAGAAAAGGAGACTGGCTGATCAGGATTGATTGAAGAGTTCAGCTACTAGACAAAATTTCAGAGGCTAAAACTGGTCTGATAATAGATCAGAAAAATAAAACCCCAAGCAAACACAAAACTCCAAACCTTTATTAACAGAAATAATGTTGGAATGAATAGCTTAATAAACTTACGCTGGAAATCAGTTAATTTTTGATTCATTGAAGGTGGGAGACTGGGAATAATCTTCTTCCATGATAACACTATTTATATTATTTTATGATGGCCTCTGAGGAGTTTAAGAAACTTTTTTTTAAACTGGCTACCTGTGATTACAAGGAAATCAGTTCAGCTGCCTGTGTTTGCCATAGACTGTTATAGATGAAAAAAGTTAGGAGGAAAGTGATGCAAAAGTTGCTCAGCAAGTACTAACTTCTGTTTTGTTTCAATAAACCCCAAACTTTTCTCATGGACAGTCTTTATACACGTGTAATATTGCCCTCAAATTTGCAAAATTGGAAACCTCTACTTTATCAGAACTGTTGTTAGAAATGTTAGGAGCATGTTCAATTTGGCATGTAGGTAAATTATGGTGAAATCAGGCCTTTGTCATAAATTTATCACCTAAACCATAACAGACTTTAGTTCTAGTGAGTAAATTTCAAGCAGGAGTTTGGAAGGAACGTAAACAGACAGAGTCTGTCCAGTAATTGGTTTTGAAGACTCATTATTTTCTGGATCAGTGTAAAACACAGAGTTTTGCACACTGGTTTTTTATAGTACATTTTACTTGTTTCTCTCCAGTTCTGGCTTTTGGCCTCGCTGATACCAAGCGGATTATTCTGTGTGATGTAGAAAAACCTGAAAGCTTGCACTCCTTCTCTGTGGACTTATCTATTACATACATGCATTGGATGGAAGTAACTGAGGAAAGCAGGTGAGTGAAAACGTCTTGAATTCCAGGCTACCTAGTGCCCATCTATCAAACAATTGGTACTTGGTATGTTACAAGCATCAATATAAAATATGTAAAACAGAAGTTCATACCTGTGGCTTCGTTTCACCACTTGGTGAAACCTCAGTCTTGTGGTTCTTCATCCTGAAATTTAATGTGCAATGTCATCTTGAGCACCTGCCTCTTAAGGGCTGCTTAATCCAGGGGTAGTTTGTACAACCTCTTTTGATACAGTTGACTTCCATATCAATCAATTTATTAAACTAATTACAATAGTGTTATGTTCTTCTGTGTTGTTAGTCTGATTAATTGTGTTTAAGTCTCCTGTCACTTGTATTTTCAAGATCTTTAGTTTGGTGTTTAAGTCTTTCATGGTGTGTCTTTGATGTAACATCAAGCCCCAAGCCATCAGGTACATACTTTATTCACTGGAAAGAAAAAGTATTTTCAGAGTTCTTTTATTGATTTGGTGACTCGATAAATTATTAAAGGTGCCATGAAAGGTTATTCTCTGATATTTGTAGCTCAGATACACGATGTGTATGTGCTCTAACTCTGATGTTAAAAAGAAAGTCTCTTTTCATTTTTGCAGCGTGGGTAATAGAGTGTTGGACTTATTTTTCAGTGTTCTCACTTCCTTTTACAATGCTGAGGATGAATCAAACCTCCTTTTGCCTAAATTACCAGCACTACCAAAAAAGTAAGTGTTATACTGGGAAGTTTGAGTAGAGATTATTTGTCATTTGCTGTCATCTTTAATGCTCTACAGATGTCCAATCCTTGTTATTGAGAGTAATTATTTTGTTTTCAGTTACAGTACCACTGCAAAAATTTTCAGGTAAGAAATTGTCATCTTACAGGTCTCTGTTTTTTAAATTTTATTTCATTTTCAGATATTGAGATGAGCTACATAAGAACTAACCATATGTTTTTTATTTTCAGTGAAGAAAAGTCAGATGAGATTATGAAGCTTCTGGGTGATGTCAGGTGTGTTATTATTGGTTGGGGGGGGTTTTTGATGGTTTTTAGAAGTATAAAATAGTGGGTGAGTTACTTATAATTGTTGTTAAGGGCCCTGGAGGAATTATATGGAATATCTTTTTTAATTTGATGTACAAAGATAAAGCTCAAAGAATATATTAAAAAAGAAGTTTCCATCAGTTTACACCTTTTGCTCTCAGTTTAGAGGGATTATAAGGCATTTTAGGCACTTTATCAGCAAGTGCTGATAAAGGTACCATATCTGCTTTTTCTTAGAAGGTTTCTTGAGGTGCATTTGAAGGCTATTTTCTGTCTTACTGAGGCTGGTTTTGGAGACATTTGTGAATGCCTGTTATAGACAGGGAATTCCTGGGCATTTGTATGAGTGTGATAAAGCTGAACTTAAAACTAGCTCTGAAATCAGTATTAGGGTTACTTAAAATAAACATCTGTTATTAGGAAACACACCAGTAGCAGGTGGAGGAAATGTAGTTTAGCAGGCTGAGACTGGCTCTGTGCAGCACTTGTGCTTTTTTGAGGAGGGCACTTAATGTCTGTGCCTTGTTTTCTATTTGCTTTCACTGTTCCTTACAGTTTCGCTACTGAGAATTGTCCTCCTTAAATCAAAACTTGCATGTCCATCACCAGTTTTTCCTTTTTGAGACTTGATACCTCTTCTTATGGTAGGATTTCCTTGCTTGAGAGAGAGATGTGGCTGGCTGTGGTGTAGCAGCTTTGTGGATTCTGTTCTCCTTTCCTCCATTCAAACAGAACGTTTTTCAGATACTGTTTTGCTAAGTTTAATTCTGCTTCAGGATATTTAGGTGTATAACAGGCTGAAATTGCAGTTAATTTTCTTGTACTTATAAGCTTTTCCCAAGCCACTGTACCAGTTTGGTGTTAATAAGTGAGCAAAGTATAGACCCTGTTTCTTGCACTGGGTTTCTGTTTCTGATGCTGTCGTTACTTACGTGGCTGTTATTGCTGCTGCATCAATTTCTGATGTTTATTTGCTCTGAGGTTTGTTGAGGAGTGCCACTGAGTGATTGACAAACTTACTTGGGGTGTAGTTAGGGTAAACTCAGAATAGCTTTGTAAGAATGCTCTGCAGCTTGTATTTATAGATGGACTGTAGCAAGAAACCTGTTATTTTTTTCTTTAGGAAGGTATAAAGTTAGTGAAAAAGGGTTCTGTGATTTAACTGGACTATTTTTTCGTTATACTCTCACTTCATGTAGTACTTGATACTCTTACTGTAAACGTTAGAGGCAGGTTTTATCAATAAAATCCAAGGGAATTTTGATGTTTGCCTTTAAGTTTCTTGGATCATAGACAGTAGCACAGTGTTTCATTTTGTGCAGTGATAATTAAAGGGATGGAATTTAACTATTAAGATTCTATCTATATGCATTCAGATTTCTTTCAGTATGCATATCAACACATGGCTTTCTTTTACAGGCTTAATGCTCTTGTCCTCGGTGGCAGCTCAGGATTCATTGAGATTTTTGCTTATGGAATGTTCAAGATCGCTACAGTAACTGGGGTATGTTCCATTTCTTTCTGTGTTTTCTTTTCATGATCCACCAAACTTCGGTTGAATTGACTGATAATGTATTGAATTACTGAATTTTATAAAAATGAATTGATTGGGTCCTTGATTATTGATGGAAAAAGTGTTTTAGCTGGGAAATTTGCCATCTTGTTTCACAATGAACCAAAATTTAATGTTAATCCACAATGAAACGGGTGGGTTTGTTCCTGAGCAGTAGCTGAAAATTACACTTGTTTTTACATGTCATTGACTGCAATCATCTTTTTGTGTCAGTGCATTAGAGCAGTAAATACAGCTTAGAGGAAATGCAGTATTTTATTAACGTGTAACCTGGAATCCTTCAGGTGGCAGGTTCTTGCCGTGGACTGTGTTTATCCAGTGATTTGAAATCGCTATCAGTTATTACAGAGGTACAAGACTCTTCAGACAGTGAAGCAGAGATAAGATATTTTCAGGCAAGTAAAGTAATTTTAAAATATTCCTTAAAAGTAAAACTGCTTTTTTAATTGCGTGCTGGTAGCTTTATTGCTTTCCATTTTTTGCAGAAAAGAGCACAAACTACTAGTTCCAACCTTCTTGAAATTCATCCCAATTCAGCTTTTGGATTTATGTTAATGAGTAGTTTCACTGATGAGACTGACAGTGATGATCTGAGGCATTATTTTAAAATACTACTTTTAAAGTGGCATTAATGTATTCAATTACATTTACAGTTGTTCAGATTTTCTTCATTCTGCACACAAAGGTGTAACAACAATGCTTTTGACTATCTTATCTATCCAGAGCATTCATCCTTAAAACTATTGCTGTTAGAGCTCCAAAAAGAGGAGTCTTAGCAGGACTTTTTATAAATACATGAAAAATATTTCTTTCTTCTTTGAATTAAATTCTCCTCTTAAAATCAACTCTCAAGGAAATGGGAACTGACAGGAACTGTCCTTTAATTTCTGGAATCTAGAGTTTCTTAGAAGACAAGTCATCTGTTAACTGTTGCTTGTTTCATTTGTTACAGCTGGACACTAGTCTGTTATCAAGTTACTTACCTGAGGTAACTCGAATGGCCCGGAAGTTTACTCACATTTCAACTCTCCTACAGGTATAGTTGTGTCGCAGTGTCCTTTCAGTATCACACTTCTTACAGGCTTCAATATTTTTAATACAAGTAAAACAAAGTGTTTTCTAGTAGGAAGCTTAGGTTGGTTTTCAATAAATGTAGAGCTCTAACTGGAATTTGATCATAAATTTTATTTATTAAGCTATATCTTTCCTTTCAACATCTAATTATTAAATGTGATGAAAGGGAGAAAGACAATAATGCTGATGTCTGTTTCTGTGTTGCAGTATATAAAGTTGTCACTGACGTGCATGTGTGAGGCATGGGAAGAGATACTGATGCAGATGGACTCACGGCTGACAAAGTTTGTACAGGTACTGTAGGATTATCCATTCTTTGGGGAAAACATTTTTTTTGCAAGAACTCTGTTGTTCATGTTAGTGTACTGCATATCTTAATGTTTAAGAATGAGGCCTCCAGAAAAGTTCAGAGACAAGCTGGAAGCTGTTGTACACAAAAGGTGACTGAATACAGCCAAGCATGATTGTATTGTGATACTTTATTTATTCTGAGTTATTCAGAAGTGAAGCTTTCAGCTTGCCCAGCTGCTGATCAGTTGCTTTCTGTTTAAGGTTGTGCTCTTCATACTTTAGTCATTGTTAAACAGATTGCTGTAAATATTGAGTAATTTTAGTTCAAAAGAGCATCCATGGTTAAGTTGGTGTTGGATTTGCTTAAATTTTGTGTTCATTGACCGTGGCCAGAAGTGAATTGGATAAGGTAGTTTATTTTTTTAAAATATCTTTGATGGTAAACTGCTTAGAATTTTTATTTGGTAATACAGTTGAAAAAAACCTTAAAATACCAGAAAATTGTCAATGATCATTAGTCTGATTTCAACATTCAAGAATATGGGTGGGTTCTCCAGTGTGCTTTAACTGAAGTGTTTGGAAGATGATTTGGTAGCCTGGATTTAATCTCTTCACCAATCTATTTCAATCATTTTGACTGACAGGAAAAGAATACAACCACTTCTGTTCAGGATGAGTTTATGCAGCTGTTGTTATGGGGCAAAGCAAGGTAGTTCCTGTTGTTTTATCTGAGTATGCATTTGCAATCGGTGTTGAAACACAAAATTAAATGCGTATTTGGTTCTCTCCCCACCTTCTCCAGTCTGGAACTTCAGGCCTTACTAATGAACCAACTGACAGTAAAGGTGTGTTAATATATTTTTTTAAACATACTATTTATATCAATATCTTTTAATCACTGTTCTGCTAAGTTAACAGAGAATTATTATATGCTTGTATTTCTTTGTTAACAGGGTTTAAAAAAACTTGGTCAGTCCATAGAGTCTTCCTATTCCAGTATACAAAAGTTGGTCATAAGTCATTTGCAGAGGTAAGTCACAAAATGTCCAGTGGATTAGAGATTAAATGATATATTTGATATGCACTTTGCACATTAAACGATAATAGCATTATTGTGCTGTCATTAGCATGCAGTAAAGCAGTGACTTTCCAAAAGGTTATACTTCTTTCCTCCTCATTCTCAGTGGCTCTGAGGCACTGTTATACCACTTGAGTGAATTGAAAGGGATGGCTTTATGGAAACAAAAGTACGAGTCTCTGGGATTAGATGCATCTGGAATTGAAGGTACAGTAGTGGCACTGCTGCTCACCTGCTGTGATGTCACTTGTGAAAGATTAATAATAATGGCTGGCTTTTTTTACAGAGGCTATCACTGCCGTTGGTTCTTTCATCCTGAAGGCAAGTGAGCTCCTTCAGTAAGTAAAAAGCCTCAGTAGTTTGGAAAACATTCATGTGAGTGTTGTATCAAAGGGGGTGCATGTGGCTGGGGGTAGAGGAGGTCAGGACAGCAGAGCTCCTCTGTCAATGATGAGCTTTCATCCTGTGTCTGCATCTCATTGTCTCCTGCTGCAAGAATAGTCTTACTTGCAAGGTTGCATTGGGCATTTTGACAAAAACTGATAGAGCTTGCAGACCTTTCTGTAGTAAAGATAGAACTTAAACCTGGAGCAGCTTGTGACATTTAGGACTTGTAATTTCTTCTGTTGTTTCTTGCTCAGGGTTATCGACAGTAGTATGAAGAACTTCAAGGCGTTTTTTCGGTGGCTGTACGTTGGTAAGTTTGATGGCACAGTAATCACCCAGTATCTGTTTTGTATTGTAAGCACTGAGATGTTGACACGTCATTAGGCCAGTGTTAGTTATAATCATCTCTTTCTATGGTAGAAACTTTCTGGACACCTAAAATGATACACTTGATAAGATGTGTAATTATACCCTTGAACACCTGGATCATGATTTTGATAGTTCTCAGTTAAACTCAGTGTGCGTGGAGTAGGTGTTGTATATATTTGACTTGTAATGTTGCTCCAAACTGTTTTCTGCTTCATGAGTAATTTGCTGGTCTTGACTTGGAGAAAATAAAAGACTTTATTTAGTTCATACCAAATTTGAAGTATAGTCTAATTCTCCTTTATTACCTGTTGTTTTTTCCTGTAACAGCCTGGTTGCTGTAACAGATGGGAACAGTCCCTAAATGTCCAGGTGCACTTAGAAGCCTCTTTCAATTGTGTCTGAGTAGCTGCAGAGAAAAGGTTGAAAGAAAGTGCAGAACTCTGTTTTAGCTTACTTGTTTTTATGAAGTGATTATGAGTAAGTTAATAGCTTTTAATTGATCTTTCTAGAACTACTTTACAAAACTAAGCAATCTTATCAGATACTGTAAAAGCACCAGAAGTGCAGTGTTAGAACATACTAGGAGGAGTATAAGAATTCTAATTTTAAAAATTGCAGAAAACAGAACCATCAGAGTCCTGTGTCATAATGTTACGTTCACTGTGCTTGCTTGTTTTGAAACTAAACAGAGAATTTTATCCCATGATAATAATCCAATGATGTAAAATTACTTCTGTGCAGTTTTCTTCAGACACATTATTCATGTACTTACATATATC